>JALPQI010006012.1:0-68746 GCA_025490895.1 Thaumatotibia leucotreta | reverse complement strand
TAACCGTATACTTAATTACTTATGTTCTGATTTTCATTTAAGGTATACCGAAGCGACTCGGATCAAGGTCCGAAATCTCTACGTATTTTTTTTAAATTAAGTGTGCTATTGAGCACACTTAGTATTAAAAAAAATCTTCAAATTGTTGAAGAATCTTTTAAATTACTAAGGGTGCGTTTTACCAAATTTTGATTCTAAGAATAACGCTTACTCTGGGATAGTAATGTCAAAACTCCATAGTAATTTGTCACTAGTATCTGAGAGTAAGTGCTATTCTTAGAATAAAAGTGTGGTAGACTCGAGCCTTACAGATTTTGGACCTTGATCCGATTCGCCCGCTGATCCGATTTACCCCGGTCTACCCTAATTAATGTTTATTTCGTTATCAATCAAAGAGAGGTTTTTTGTTTATTGTTTGATGTTCAAGCTTATTTAAGTTTGTTTTTAACCGCCTAAAGAGTATTATGGTATGCAAATCGGTAGATTTTATCTTGTTTAATTATTAAGAAATAAATTATTAAGGAAAATTAACCGCCACCTGTAAAAAGATTTAAATATTAAACCCAAACAATCTGATTATGGCTAAACAGCCGATGGCAGATAATCAACTGAAAAGACAAAAAAAAATATTAAGAAATAAAAACTTCAAGCTGGATCTCATTTAACCATGTTGTTTCATTAAAATGATATCCGTATAGTATCTTAACTTAATCAAGTTCGTTAAAAATAACATTTTGTTAAAGAAACAATAGTCATTTACTCTAAATATCTTTATCACGAAATAGGGGCCACAAGTTCACGAAATTAGGAGCAGCGCCGAATTTTATCACGAAATAGGCAGCAAATAAGACGTTCACAATTAAATTAATACATAAAAAAGTTTGAGCAAAATCTATAAAATGTATGCATAAACTAACTGTCAAAGAATCAATATAACATATTCAAAAGCTTTTGTAGTGTTATCTTGCTAAGATTTTTATTTAAAAATACACAAAGTCTCGAGACCCTTAACATACCGTAATAGGGGACATTTACCTTACGTACAAACTAGTTATATCCTACTTTAATAAAGAAAAAATGTAATGTCATTAATTTATGACACAAAATAGTACCTTAAATGACATTTTGTGAAGTCTTTATTTTAAGTAAAATCAATATTCAAGTGGATTAAGGTCAGTGTTGTATAATAGATTTTTCAATTTGACGTGCACGTTTGGCAGCCGAATCTGTTTAATATATTTTAGTCGTTTACTCGTTATCAATGTAATTTGAATAAGTTATTAAAATATGTATAGGTTTCAGAAATTATAGTAATTTTAATTATTATTACAATTAAAATAAGTAATTTTAATTATTATTATAATTAAAATTACAATAATTTCTGAAATTGTAATAATTGATAAAATACCTGTGTATTTGTAAATTTCTGTCAACCATACTTTGCCACCAAAACCGCACGTTGATAACGATGACTAAATTTATAAGCCGACGGATGTAAGTCTAGCCCATTCTCGAACCATGTCAAAATGACAAGTAAGGTGGAAGTAAAGTCCATTTCAAATACGATGGCCCGATTCCGCTTGACAAAATCATTAGGTGTCAACAATAGGATCAGTGATAACAAAAAATACCTGCCCAGACCCTTTTGTGGCATGATATTTATTGCATACATCGATATACGACACGTGGCAACTTGTAGAGAGAAATCGGGCTTTCGTATTTGAAATAGACTATAATAGACGCTGTACCAATGCTCGTCATTATAGCTTGAGTTGCCATCGATAAAATAAAATCAACTATTAGGACATTTAAACGATGATATAGCATTTAAACTTTAATGCTTCATATCCCAACTTTAAAATAATTAGCTTATATCTAAATTATTTGAATAATTTTAAGACAGGCTGACGGTTATTAGGACTGAGTATAAATATTTCCAATGTCCCAATAATGTGACATTGAAACTTATACTGAAGTGTTATCTATTGGGCCTGCCAGCAAAAGCACCTGACGCTTACTCATTCAAGCTCATTCGAGCGCTAGATGTCAAGTTCAAGTGTCAGTGGGTGGTAGACGCGTTCACAATTTAATGTTTTTGTATAATTTAATGTTTTGTTATAATTTATGGATGCCAACTTGCCAGTTTTATGTTATATGTTACCAACCGTGACCTCACTAATGGCTCCAATGGAAGACCAGCGCTGGGCTGTAATCAGTGATTACAGCCCAGCGCTGGTCTTCCATTGGAGCCATTAGTGAGGTCACGGTTGGCAGCAATATGCTGAATTGGAGTCCATTTTGTGGCACTTAGTTTATTTTTATTTTTGTATTCTTGTTTTAATGTGTATATTATGATGTGCCATAAATAAATGTTTTTTCTTTCTTTCTTTCTTTCTCATACTCGTACAATGGAGTTGACTAAGAAAATTTGCAATTTTGAGAAATTATGATATTGCAACCCTATAAAATAAATACTATTTAACAAAACCAACAAACTCCTCTCCCAAAACACATGAAAATACTTTATGTAGATTTACATATGAGCAAAATATCGGGATTCAAATAAATATTCTCTGTTGACATGTTGCGTACTAGTACTTCCACCTTAGTAAGACATTTCTTACAATAGCATTTCTAACTTACTTTTCCATCGTTTCTGATTGGCCTAGGGTTGACTGTACAACATGATGGGTGACAGTAAGACTCGTCGAACATGATTTCCAACTTGCCTATTTTCACAAAGAGCAAAGACAGATTCTTACTTTAACTCAATAAAAAGTGAGCCTAATGTATATCGACTCACCGAGATGTGATTGACAGCGGTAACTACTTTGGATTGTATATATTTCCTTATGCTCTTTACTGTTACAAAACAAAAACAACTTAAATATCTCTACTGAGATTGATTACTTTTATGGGAATTTCTCCTAGTGTTCCAATCGCTGTGACATCGGTGGCTGTCTTATCACACGAATCCCTTGAGAGACTGATTTTTTGGATATCTTTGTAGACGTAGTTGACAACTACCAAGATATAAAAAAATGAGATACTCACGGAAATCGTGTAATAATGTTGCAACTAAAGTCACGGTGATTGAAACGCTCAAAGAAATGCCGTTATAAAACAGGCACAAGCTTTTTTGTTTAGTAAATAATATTAAAAAAAAACTAAAACAGACGCTTTTAGCACGACGAATTTTTTTCGTATGCCTTACAGCATACCCTTCCATTTGATACCCATTTTCTGGGGGTGGATTTCAAGCAGCCAGTTCGCCATCTTAGGGAGGTCGCCATATTGGATTTATAAAGACGTTTCTTAGCTAGTCGTGTATTGTCATCAGAACTCAGAGCGTGTGCAAAATTTCATCCTAATCGAAGATCGGGAAGTGGGTCAAATTTAGGGTCCAAAATTTTCTTACATGTAGGTAACCTATAGTTAGTATAACCGATAAGTTGGCTCACAGCCGCAATCTGGTCCAAATTAAACCGTTTAAACCGTATTAATTTGTGTAAGTATAAACCGTTTACTTTCACAAAAACATGAGCTTTGGTTCGTATTTTCATGTCACTATTAACAAATGCGCGTTTTATATAAATACATAAAGAAATATACATACGTATGTCCAACATGTAAATAAATACATACATAATATTAAATATTACATATTGTACTAACTATACTAACTATTAAGTACATATTCCAGTTTCAAATTTGAATTTCTAACAAAGTATAGTCCATTTCAAATACGAAGGCCCGATGCCAGTCGAAACTTTTGTCATTTAATTGGTCCACTACAAATTGCCACGTGTGGTACACCGATGTATGCATAAAATATCACGCCACAAAAGGGCCTGGCCAGGTTTCTTTTGTTATTACTGATCCTATTGCTGACGCTTAAGTAATGACTTTGTTAAGTGGAATAGGGCCTTCGTGTTTCAAATGGACTTTCCTCTCATCGTCATCATCATCATCACATCAGGCGAAATACTCGTACTTTCACTGCTGTAGGTACTACTATTTAAATAACAAGAACTTTCCATAAAATCTCCCAATTTTGTCAGCCTCCGTAGCCTAGTTGGTAGTGACCCTGCCTACGAAGCAGGAGGTTCCGGGTTCGAATCCCAGCGAGGGCATTATTTGTGTATTTATTTATCACAAATATTTGTTCCTTGGTCATGGTTGTATATGTATTTAAGTATCTATATGTATCTATCTATTATATATATCGTCGCCTGGTTCCCACATCACAAGCCTTAATTGAGCTTACCGTGGGACTAGGTTGATTTGTGTGTAAGATGTCCCAAGATATTTATTTATTTATTATTATTATTATTTGTTAATAATTCACTTATCCAACGGTCTGCCTGTATACAATTTTATGGAAAAATTACAAATACGAGTGTGTTGCCGCTTTTCCTAGGAGGAGGTCTCCAATATATTACATGAAAATAAAACGCTTTAAAAAATGTTGCTCTTTTTTCATGTACTAATTAAACCGTAACAGTATTTTAGAATAATGGGACAGGTACTCTATAAGCAGCTTTTTCCTTCGTGGGTGTACTACAAATTGTAATTCTAAGCCATGGACCAGCGAAACAAATAGACTGATTGAATAATTGAAGCATAATTTTAAGTCCTTCTTACGTTACATAAAGTTGTGTTTAGTTGAAAATATAATAATATTAAAACTTCGCAAATGAAAGCCAAAAAAGACTACGTTTCAAATCTCAAAGTTAAACCCGACTTAAGTACCGAGTTCTTTATTTTTAATTAAGTACCTAATGTGGAAATTAAGAAGATGTCAACTTAATATTTTATGGAACAAATTATTAGATATCATATACCAAAGAAAAAATACCGAAGTTTACCAACGGTGGAGGCGGGATCCCACGGAGCCTTGGTAAACTTCGGTATCTATTTCTACATTTAGACTACCTATTTTTCAGTTATTTAATCAATTAGTTTTTTATGTTTTTTAGTTATCAGTTAATTTTGTTGAACTATTGTGATGTTATAAAGTCCATACGTTTCACGTCGTTGGTCTTAATAAGTAATGCAGTGTTTTCATTGCCTACCCCCGTTTTCCGAACGAATGGTCGCGCCAAATGATTTCTTTCTCATTTGAATTGTTCTAATTAATTCGGGGTATCGGCTTGGAGAATTTGACAAAAAATACTTTAGAAACACATTGCCTTTTGGTTAGGTTTACATTATTTCCAATATAGCTACCTACATTACGTATTCCCTTTGTAGATACTGTTAACGGTCCTGACGTAGGCGGGTAGTGATATTACGTCATACTCATTCACTCATTCTGTCATCTCTTTCATTATAGGCTGTGGTTCAAAATCAGAACCTCCAGTGTCGAAGTCTCACACAGTATCTATACTACTGTTTATACTTCAAATCAGTATCAAAATACCTTCAAATTAATGTTCTTATCCATTTTAAGTAGGAGAGGGAACTATAACATAATGCTTTATCGTAGCATGGGTTTTACGAGCGAATGGATAAATTTGTTATTTAACTTTGGCTATTCAGCGATATGTTGTTAGTCGGTGATAGGTAGTCAATTTTATTGTCTCAGTTAAGTTACCGGATAATGACAAATCAGCTTCATACATCTTCAGCCTATTACAATCTACTACTGCACGTAGGTCTATCTTATTATTTATGCGTATGGATGCATTAGGAGGTAATGTCCTTAATCGTCACACTGAACAAGAGAGATGGCGATCAAAGTAATATATCCATTGTGATGACGCTGCTGCCCGTTATCGATCTTTGATAAATGAATAATCAGCGACCCTTCAACTCTTACGGTACCCACGGGAAGGGTTGAGGTGGTGGCAAAACAAGCGGGTGGCGAAGGATTGGTCATTGTGGCAATCGTGGACGTCTTTCGGCTAATGTGTCGATGGTGATGTGAATATTCCAGTATATTATCCAGTATAGTCTGTCTATTGTCACTTGTAGCATTCTGCCTGCTGGCTAGATTTGATAATTTAAAAAAATACAACAACACAGAATTCATCTGTTGTAATTTCAAACTGGTTGATGAGTGATCTTTAGCTAATAGCTAACATACTTAACAACATGACACATAAAATCGCCACGGCCGTTTTGACGACCGACGACTCAATAGGCAGCCATCGTACAGAATAGCGAAGCAAAGCGGATCGTTATCTCCCTCATTTCCTCATTCCGAGGCAACAGCCGGAAAATGCAGGACTCGATGCTAGTCGATACGCTATTACTGCCTGCCCCTGCTATAGGATGGCTATGGCTGTAAACATCTACATAACTTACCTACTATACCGGGCGCCTCTGAACTACGCAACTTGATTTGTGCAATAAAGTTTAAATTAAAGTTTAAATGGTGTCATTAAAAAAATCCCGAAATTCTTCTCTGTTATATGCAAACATCTGCCACTCTTTGTTGTACCTACTAACTTAACAAGTCGCTAATAGTACATTACTGCTGCAACCCGTCACTTCATGGCCGAGGTATGTACGAGTATAATGCTTTTCTCAAACATGCAATGAAATTAAACAAAAAAAAATATCTTCATTCTAAAAAGTTATAAGTCAACTACATAACTGTCTTTGAAACACAACAAAAGTCACATAATTTTTTTATATTTTTAGTCCTTGTGGACAGGCGAAAGCACTGAGCTATACTACCTTAAAAATCAAATACGACACCGACGCCTCATTTTTTTTAAGTGTGACATGTTTGAAAGGTGCAAATTTTTACTTTCAAAAAGCGGTATTAGACGATGCGGTCCGTTGGGTCCAATTAATCGCATGTGGTGATCGGGGCCGACGGATCGCACCGTATTATACGGCTTTTTAAACTCTATTTTGAGTAGTTATTGTACAATCAACAACACACCTGTGAACCCAGGCAAAATGCCAAAAATATGTAAACAGAACTTTATTGGCTGGACATAAAGGTGGGCACAGCTGTGTTGTCGATTGTACATATTTTAAATTATATAATTTAAATACCTAATTATAACTGCAAGAATTAGCCAATCATTTTTTTAATACTAATATTACTTACAGGTAATTATTGGCTAAAAGCCAAGATGCCAGGTCACAACCCTATGTCAATTGAAAATTAAATAAGAGGCACTTGCCGGCCTAGGCCGGCAACGAGGTACTTCCCGGCCGCTATTTAGGCACGTAACTACAACATTTCATTGCATATTTGAGAAAATATAGTTTGTCCCTTTCGGTCTCATGGACATATATAAGAGTGAAAGGGTCAAACAATACTTAGTGGCTTGCTGTCAGGAAAATGAATTAAGGGGGCAAGTCAACCCGCCATCTCCTTTTTAGCCAACAAAAAAAATATTCAAAAAAAAAAATAAAATTATTAAAACAAAACATCAAATTAAAAAACAAAAAAGCCTGCAAGATTGAATAATTTTAAATTGTAACCACTCGCTTGTAGTTCATGTAGTTTTTGTTACATGTCATCACTCTTATTTTACATGGACATAGAGTCTATCGCAAAAATGAAAGCAAGTGAGTGGGTAAATCATGTCAGACTTAAAGTTCTCCGAAACATGTCACGCGTAGTGACTAAATACACGTGAGTTTAACCGTTTAATTATAATGTATAGTCATTATTATTATGTCCCACGAAAGCTTAAATTCAATTAAATAATAGGATCGTTTTAAATCGAGTGTGAATCAAGTAATAACTATCCCGTGAATTTCCTATGCACGTAATCCGACGGAAAGCATGAAGCAGCCGTATTAGCATTCATTTGAACGAGGCTAGATTCAGGTGATCGGGTGTGGATGAAAAATTCAATTTGTACGAGTGTTTGTCGAGGTAGAACGGCTGGAAGGGCCAAACGCAAATATAATGGTAGTTTTTGTACTCCTTGACTGTAATGTTTAAATTCAGATTACGTACACAAAATTATTTGCTTGGAATGCGCTACTCAACTATAATATGCTCATGATACAGAGCTACAGCTATCGAATTTGACCAATCGCGTGCCAGCAAAAAATACATAAACGACGACAACGGCGACCACAGGATCTGCACTACGTTTCGGTGTATCTATTTCGTTATTTAGATTTGTTTGTTATTTGTAGTGACTCGTAGGAAAAGTATTGTACAGAATATTTTGTGTTGTAATCAAGCTTTTCAACCTCGTACATTACTTAGGCCACTCAGCATGCTTCGTAGTACTCGACTGCGAAGTTCTCTTTTACAAAACGATTACATGTGTAAAATACTATTTTCTACTCCATTACTTTTATTTGTCATTTACAGAGTCGTGAACACACTTTTAAGCCCCTACCTTACAGATGTCAAGATAAGTCTATAATATATTGTCTATTTAATTCCCTATAAACGCATTCGGGCATACATGCAGTACGTTTTTGGATTTTAAGACACCTCGTGTATACAAGACGTAATGAAATACATGGCTGCCAACCTAATTTTAACTGCCAACCTGATTAATCGTAAACCCTAGAGGAGCTTTCTTTTTAAATTTTGACGTCTCCCACCCGACCTTGATGATCAATAAAAATGTTTGACTAAGAATATTTTTCAAATTTCCAATTTTATTCGAAAATAAGTGTGTAATATAAAAAAAAAAATGCTTGTGGCGTCTTTACTAACAATTTTCGGCTTCGCCTCAAATTGTTACCCACGCTACTCACCTTTTTTGACCTCTCTTAAACAAGGGTTGTATAAAATAGTATTAAAGCGATTATACATTTGAAGAGGCTTTCAAGAAACTTTACATCCGTGTACATTCGGAATGAGTTTTAACGAGTGCCTACATGTTCTGCAATGTAAATGTCTCGGAGTGTATCGTTTGGTGCACAGCTTAATCTGCGGCTAACTGTAGGTACTCGATTATTGAGTGTGTCCTTCTATTCGATTTCAAAAAAAATAGATTTTTAAAAGTTATAGCTAGATTAATGAATTATCATTACTTAGTTCCATTAAACAAGATGGAATTGTTTTAATCAAATCCGTAAGTAATTGCCTAAATTATTGTCAGTTGTCGATAAGTTCCTTTACTAGGCAAGTAACACCACATTGTACTTACTAATACTAGCCTCGCCCAGAAAAATGTGTCTATTATTTAATTTTAATTATTTTTGTTTGAAAATGATTTTACGACGAGCCTATCATGGATCGGACCCAGACATTCTATTATCAATTGTTCATAATAGCATACTTCCTCCATACTTTCTTCTTTTTCTCTTCTTGAGCGTTAACCTATGTACCCTTCTGGATATACACCTCTAAATTTTGTCTCGAAACAGCCCGATTGTCTCTCTTCTCCTAGTATCCTCTCCTCGATTGATCATCCTCATCTGGTCTGGTCAATTTATTGCACAGGTATTCAAATTCCACGAGAAAATTGACATGCCAATCATTTGTAATTGCATACCTACCGGGGTAGTACCTACTATACTCGTAGCCATCATATGCATTCCATAAATATGCAATTAAAACACTCCTTTATCTTATCAATAGCTGAACTATTATTTTTAACAAATAATAAACATGTAAAATAAAGTACCCACTCAGAATAAATTACCAATACAAAACTTATTTTAAGTTCGTCAAAAAAATACGATATCATTTTTAATAATGTCAACTGCTTTACATTATTACTTTATTACAAACTTCTAACAAAATATGCCCCAAAGGCGACTAGCGAAACTTTTACCTATCCAAATTTCAAAAGTGTTTCTACAAATTCTTCTAACGAAACCACAAAAAGGGCCAGCAAATAAGTTGCAGTTTACGGTTAGAGGCAGAATAAGTTAGTTCGTAAAGAGGTTGGTAACAACCGTTTTGCCGCTGCCAACCTCCTAGCTTTAATTGCACCGACTTACGTGAAAACTAGTCCGTGGTATAAGTCACTAGTGAGAGGCGTTATAATCTGTTCGGAAAGCAAAAAAATTGAAAATATGTAGGTACCGTGTGGTGACGGCAGTAAAAATACATTTGTCACCACCCCAACTCCTCCTGCGGGTGTCGTAAGAGTTGACTAAGGGATTGAAGTATCACTGACCATTATTTCACAAAAGATTGATGATGGGCAGCAGCGTCATCATAGTGGACACATTACTGCGATCGCCGATCCGCTTGCCCAGCGTGGCGATTATGGGCATTTATCTCCAAACACCGGTTTCGCGGGGGCAAAAATGTACCAGTGCTAGTGATTCATTAAATATCGACTTAGTTTATCGACATCAATAAAAATAAAATTTTAACCATCATTATCATAATTAATCTAATGGCTAAGTTGGAATACGTTTAACTATGTGCAAACCTCTTTCATTTATACTTATCGCAACTATAAACAACCGATATCTGACATTGACTGTGTCGAGTCACTTTTGACAACCATTGAATCGTTGAATAATTTATCTAGTACCTACAACAATATTATTTTGCATTTCGATCAATTACTTAAATCGACCTTTTTGTTTCTTAAGGCGGTTAAAAATGCCATGCAAGAAAAAAGATCATTCACCTTCCTGGAATGAAAAGTGCGATTATTGTTTCCTGCTGTAAATGATTTAATTGCTTATATAGAAAAGGTATTTCTGAAATCACCTAGTTAAAAGAATAAAAATATTTCACCAAATGATACCGAACGTTCCTTTGCCACCATAGCCGACGATAATACGATGGGTAACATGGATGAAAGCGGCTTTTTATTATCATGGCTAAAATGGATATTGTCACCCAGGCGACGAAGATTAAAGTCTGAAAATGTTGATTGTATATTTTCAAAATTATATTAAATATTAAAGATAGTTAATTCCTTAAAAAGTTTATTTTTTGTATGTAAATTTATTCTTTATTAAAATTCTTGAAATTACACAACGGTTGTACGTACGTCATTTTTATCGATATCAAATAATAAAACTATTTTAAAGTGTCCTCGCACTATTAAACGTCAGTACAGATTTGCCCCCGCGAAACCGGTGTTTGTTTATCTCCTAATAGTTAATGGGAGAGGCCTACGTCCAGCAGTGGACTATCATAGGCTGATGATGATGATGATGATGAGGTACTCAGTGCTAAATCGTAGTTAATGTTGCAGTGATTGATATGTTCCTGAATGATTTTTAAACTATCGGGAGACATAATACTTACATGTAATTAAACGGTTAAACTCGCGTGTATTTAGTCACTACGAGCGACAAGTTTCGAAGAGCGCAGGTCACCATTATCAAACACTGACCCCGTGCTATCGCGACACTATGACTCTGCACCACTCGTACGACCACGTACTCTGCAATAAAGCCACTGTGTAAACTCACTGTAGTTCATGGATTGGTCCAGGCGCGGATCCAGGACTTCGTGGAGGGGGGGGCACTGCGATCCAGGACTTCGTTGAAGGGGGGGCACTGCCCTATGATATGATAGTATTTTACACTTCAAACACCACCTAGCCATACATAAGTCCAGCGTGAGGGGGGGGCAAGTGCCCCCATTGCCCCCCCCTGGATCCGCGCCTGGATTGGTCTTGAAAATACCTGGTAGCTACACATTTAAAAAGCAGCGTAGGACGTTTACTGATAAAATGATGATTAGGCAGATCACGATGAAGATCACTGGGCGACGAACGGATATAAGGCACTTCTAACCGGTGGGTATTTAATAATCTCATGAAAAATATAAACTTGAAATAAGAGCCAAGTATATTATTAAAATAGTTGTTGGCTTCAACGACAAAAGAAGTGAGATCTAAGTGGGTGTTAAGTTCAATAGTTAGTTTATTTATAAAAATATAAAATGTAATTACTTCTTATAACTTAGGGTAGCAATTATATTGTATCCTAAGGTACTTTTGCTTGAAAAAAGTTCACTACACGCACTAAGACTACAATATGTATAATTATTACCATTTATGAACAAATAGAGTAGGTTTGCGATAAGCAAGTGATATCTTTTGGGTTGCAGGCATTCGTAGCCCGTTTGCTGTAAAGTATATCATTTATACTTACATGTATGCCGTCGGTTGTGGTTTAAAAAAAAACAATGTCCACCACATTGCTTACTTACGCCATTTTTTTTTAATTAGAATTTTCTTCTCAAATAATTTCAGTGAGCTGCAAAAAACATACAATTCAGCTGCTCCTTTAGAGTACAGTTAAAACAATCACTCGCTGCCGTGTGGTGACGACAGTAAGAATACATTAAATTTGTCACCACCCCAACTCCTCCTGCGGGTGTCGTAAGAGTCGAGTAAGGGATTGAAGTGTCACTCACCATTATTTGATAAAATATTGATGATGGGCAGCAGGGTCATCATAGTGGACACATTACTGCGATCGCCAATCCGCTTGCCCAGCGTGGCGATTATGGGCATTTACCTCCTAACGCGTTTATACGCATAGTTAATAGGAGAGGCCTATGTCCAGCAGTGGACTATCATAGGCTGATGATGATGAATCGCTCACCTCCTACCTCTTAAACCACCCCCAAAACACAGGTTAGTGGGCTAAGTATTTAATGCAAGCCAGTCCGAATAGCCGCCTGTTGCTCGGTTTACGGCGAGTGGCTCTTACTAAGGCTATTTAGGTAATAGGGGATGCCGAGATCTCTCAGAGATAATGTATAGTAGCCAAATAATACATATGGAACATAAGATATGTATAGGTACAGGGCATCCGAAAACTATGGGACTTGAAGGAAAAGTACCATAAGGCTCTGGTCTCACCGCGAGCTACCAAGCTATGAACTATGAGCTATAACTAAACACGAACAAAAGATATGCGTAAAAAAAAGAGACACGGCGATACTCGCCCGGCGGTGATAGCTGATAGCTGGGTAAGCTGGGCGTGTATCGCCGTGTCTCTTTTTTTTTTACACACGAGTGCGTATCTTTTGTTCGTGTTTATAGCCGATAGTTCATTGCTTAGTAGCTCGCGGTGAGACCTGTGCCTAAATATCATCATCATCATCATTATCAGCCTATGAGAGTCCACTGCTGGACGTAGGCCTCTCCTATTAACTATGCGTTGTAGACTATAGACGCGTTAGGAGGTAAATGCCCATAACCGCCACGCTGGGCAACAACCTTTTAACAAGTAATGGTCAATGACACTCCTTTAGTCGACTCTTACGACACCCGCAGGAGGAGTTGGGGTGGTGACAAATGTATTCCTACTGCCGTCACCCAACGGCCTAAATATCGAAGATAGGATATTATTTGTCTCGTCTTGGAATCTAACCGCCTCAAATGTGAATGTCCCAATCAAAAGCATGCATAATTCTTCTAAAGTACTCGTAACATATAATTTGGATATTAAATAAATAAATTATTTGTATTTGTAAAATATCCAGATTTGCAAGAAAAATGTTAATGGTCGTGTCCATACCTTTAAAACTAACTACTTGATAAAATACAATGTCAAGTTAACAAAAACTATTAATAATCATGCATATATCCATAATCCATAATTAATATAAACATTACATTTCATTTCGCAATAAATGAATTTGTATTATCTTAGTATCTAGTTCAAAAGTAGCATACTGTCATTATCATTATTGATAATATTCAAAATACTACTCAAGTTTTTCTATAATATGTTTTGTTATTGTGGCAACATATTGTCTAGCTACACTTTATTGTCTAGCTATAACAATTCATGATACTCAGAGCCACGAGTATCAGTGATAGACAGACAAACGGATAGGTACCAAAGTCGTCCTAGTTATTTTGGTGTCCTTTCATACTACATACTTAAAACAAAAATAAGGAAACAATTACTTTCTTCGTTTTCCACTCTGCCTAAGTTATAATTAGTTACAGTTTTGTAAGGGTAATCGGTTGTAAAAGGTCATACCATTATTATAAATAGTCGGACAAGATTCCTAAAGTACGCCCTCACATAATCTTTACATTGCGTGACCAAATCAGTTAAAGCTGCTTAAAGCAAAGAAAGCCTATTTATCGAACACGTATACGCATCGTAATGTGAGAACTTCGAACCAATACTTCATACTACCCATAGCTGCGACCATATATAACATGGACATTGGACGTCTAACGCCAACTCAAAAATGCCCCCAAACACAATTGTTCAATTGTGCCAAGATGGGCAGGACATAGCGCTTTTCTTAACACCGCGCACATTTCGGCGCAACATCTTTGACATAGAATATCGCCAATCAAAACTTTGACGGACCAATCACAACTATTTTTAAATGGCGATGGCGGCTTAAGTTTTTATAGGTTCACATTGAAATTCATTACCATGATGCACTGAAGAGGGGGTGACACTTGTCAACTAAAATTCAGGACCGTTTTTGAAAGGCAATTAAGTATGGCGTGAGGCTTCCATGTTTTATCTGTTCGTAGACCAATAGGAAAGGTAAACTTACCGATATTTACCAACCAATAAGAATAATAATCCCGCGGGGACAGCTTGTGGCGAGCTTACAGTGTACCCTACCACCTACCCTACCTACCTACCCTACCACCAGTGGCGACATCGCGGACCCCTATAATAGAAGGCCATTTTATACGGCCCTCGCCTCTACTTGCCTTGATTCGTAAGAGCGGGACCTATGCTCCAGGTTGGAAGTGTAAAATGTCATAACGCCGGCGGCCCTTGACCGGATTACCGAGATCTGGCTAGAGCAGTCTCACCTCTCGACAACTTCAAAGCCGCTCTGTCAAAATTGTCGCACTGTGCGTATGGCCGTTTGTAGTGCCCGCTGAATGAGTTGGCGAGTCACTACCTGCCTTTTTACAATTTCGAGACTGATTGTCACGGCAGGTGTCCGCTAGTCTCCTCCATTATTAGCCCAGTATCCAGTCCACCCAAAATACCATCCATAGCCCAAGACCTTAGTTCCCATCGCAGTTACAGTGCTGTGCTGCAATAGTCCTTGCACCTGGCGGAGTCCATCTCCGGACGTATCATATTGTGCGCTTGGGTATGGTATCGGCCACGTGTATCTTTAGCTTTATATTAATTTGTCTTAAAGGGCCTCTGTGCTGTTAGTTTCGGCCCCACGCTTGCCTACCAAAGGTCCTCCCATGGTCCCGAGATATGGCAAAGACATACAAATAATAATAATATCTGGAACTAATTCAGTTACAAAGGCTGTCAAACAAACCCTGCCAGCGAAGCTAGAAGCCCCGGATTCATATCCCAATGACTCATACGTGTAGGTAATTGTTACGTGTTGAAATAATAATAATGTCTAAAGTTGAAGAGAAATCATTGTTATGGCAGGTGTCCGGACCTCTTTTCTATAGAAAGTTGCATTTCTGATCCATCCATCCTCCATCACCATAGCTCATTAGTCTTTTCCTTTACTTCTCAATAGTCTTTATACGCCTGCTGGGACCGGTTTACGGATATCTTGATGTGCCCGTGAATGGGTTGCAGCATGTGTACAACACAGCAAATTTCTCCAAAGGGTCTCTACGTGTTGGATCTATATCCCCGCGCTAGCTTATCAAAAATCCGGTATTTGTAAGCACGTGATTTCCCAAGGAGATACAAATAATGTTTAAACAAACATATAACTTAGACTTTTGATGTAGACTAAATTAAATCCTCACAAAAATAGTTTCGGTATACAGAACGTAAAGTCAACAAAACAATTCATCACAAGTCAATTCCCTGTACAGTTTCAGGTGAATAAGATTTATCGGGTCCATTATATTGGAATGCACTCTGTATTTATCTAAATATAGAAACTTGATTTATTTAATTACGGGACAAAATTGGGTCACCATACTGACTTTTGCTTAAAACGTAACAATGAGCGATAACTCCAAAATAAATGTCACTCAGGTGATTAGTATAACTAATTATAGTAATTACCTATACATCACCATGTATCACATTAAGTTGCTAGTTGTTACTGAAGTCAAAAAACATCTCCAAACTTAATCTGGTCTCATTAAAACAGACTACTTGTTTTTTTGTCATTTATTTCTCTTTTAACGATGGTTTCACTGTTGTTTATTCTGAGAAGGATCCCACAAATTCAAGATCTGTGAGAATTTGTAGTGATCTATTTTCTACCTTGTAAGTATCACCAGAGCCGGATTAAGCAGGCGCCGGATCCGTAGCTCTTTTTATAGCATGGTTTAGTTAGATTCTAACAAAAAAAGGTACGCTTCTGCAGAAGATGCACTGCTGTTTCTTTTTGCAAACGGGAGATTTTCTTATAATTTGAACAATGTGAAAGTTCAACAAATCAATCTCGAATTGGGGCACATTCTTTTTTCTCTAAAAAAACTATTTTTTAGAATTGAAGCGCGGGGCCCGTAGCATCTGCTACTTTTGCTGTTTTTTTAAATTTATTTATCACAAAAGAAAACTTAGGTGGTAGGGTACACAATTTCTTTCGCCAAACTGTGGACAGTTCGTTGTTAGGTTAATTCGCCTCTGCACAGTACCACATGTTCGCATATTTAGTTTGAGACAATGAAATTTTCGATTTCTTCAATCATTAATGTTATCCTATCCATCGTTAGTAAACAGCCACAAGGGTAATCTATTTACGGAGGGTCATTACACGAAATATTGAGATTAATGAAGGGCCCGGATAGCGGTTGAGTTATACTGCCAAAAAATGGACGTTTACATTATAGATACCTTTGCCCCTTGGATAGGAGACTTCAGATAATTATGCTATCGAAATAGGTCATGTTAACTAGATAAGATGGGCTATACAATGTCTTCAGATGTATCAATGTGTTCAAGGTACGACGAATACATAGGTACTTATAAATTATTTGCAGCTAGATGTATGCAGGTTTTCTTCACCGTAAACGAAACTTGCATACATCTGTGAAGAAATTCAAGAGTGTATAAGAATTTCTCAACAAATATGGATAGCGTTGGGACCACGAAAAATAGGCACGTTCGAATTGATGTTGAGTTGCGGCAAACGGCTTAAAGACAATACTCGTACATAAAAATAGTTATTTATTATACAAGGGGGCAAAGTTGTTGTTTAACGGTCGTGCCAATATTGAGACCTGAGCTAGCGAAAGATTCCAAAATTGAGCCACGAGCGTAGCGAGTGGTTCAAAAACTGGAATCTTGAGCAATGCGAAGGTCTCAAGGAACGAGAGTTGAACAAACTTTGCCGCCAAGTGTAATACAACTTTTTTCCCCTCACTATCGCGAGGAAATATGATTACAAATCTCATCCAAATGTAAATTAACTTAAAGAAACCATTTAAAACTCAATGTCGAAACGTATCGTAGAATACAGCCAGTAGTCAGCCTCTGTAGCCTAGTTGGTAGTGACCCTGCCTACGAAGCTGGAGGTTCCGGGTTCGAATCCCGGCGAGGGCATTCTTTGTGTATTTATTTATCACAAATGTTTTCCTTGGTCGTGGCTGTGTATGTATCTAAGTATCTATACGTATCTATCTATTATATATATCGTCGCCTGGTACCCACATCACAAGCCTTAATTGAGCTTACCGTGGGACTAGGTTGATTTGTGTAAGATGTCCCAAGATATTTATTTATTTATTTATTAATAGAGTTACTTCTGGAAATTAAATATAGCCAATGGCTTACAAAGTCACCCATGAGAACGACCAATTTAACATGTGAGCTCCGATTGCGCATGTTTACTACGGTCATACAGATCCACTTATACTAGGCAGTAGGGGGCTATAGGAATTAGAACAATGTCAAATTACTTTATTCACAAGAGTGTAAAAAGCGTTTTTACCCGCTCGTATTAAACGATAAACGAGCGCTTTACGAGCTAGTGAGGGGAAAAAATGTTTTTACTAATGTCGTTGGCATATAAGAACATTAAAAATGTTATAAAAATTTACCTTCAATACGCTAAATTATAATAAAAATAGATTAAATGCCTACGCAAAAGACACATTAATATTCGTAAACTGATTTAACATTCGTCAATATTGATGTAACTTGTATGATTATGAATTCCTAATAAATTTTCATCAGTATTCATAAGTGTTTATTAAATATATGTTTTCCTGCTCACAATAAAATTCACATATCTTCTTATTTGATCTATTGTAAGATGTGTATACTTCCGTCCCCTATATCACCCCGTTTTAGGCTTCCGGGGTGTTTTCGTGACAAAAATGTATAAATAAGTAAATAAATCTAGGTAGCTCGTGTCATTGAAATCCTATCAATAGTTTCAGTGGGATCAATTGATTATATTTAACATAAGTTCAAGCATGGAAACATTTAAGTCTTTCGTACCTAAAAAAAAAACCGGCCATGAGCATGTCGGGCCATGCTCAGTGTAGGGTTCCGTAGTTATTCAAAAACGGCTGGGCCGATTATGTTCTAATAGTTGTATTGTATTCTATAAGCCCACTATTTATGATTTTTTTCATATTTTCTGGACCTACGGATCAAAAGTTAGAGACTATTTTTTTTTCTTCTGGAGCGATTATCTCCGAAAATATTGACTTGATAAAAAAACTTTTTCTCTACTCCCGTACTTTTATTTGTCTTTTACATGGTCGTGAACACACCATTAAGCCCCTACCTTACAAATGTCAAGATAAGTCTATATTGTCGATTCCCTATAAACGCATTCGGGTTTACACGTAGTGCGTTTTTTGCATTTTAAGACACCTCGTGTATACAAGACTTAATGAAATACATGGCTGCCAACCTAATTTAAAAAAGAAATCTGATGAACAGCAAACCATAGAGCTTTCTTTTTTAATTTTGAGGTCTCCCGCCCGACCTTGATGATTAATAAAATTGTGTTTGACTCAGAATATTTCTAAAATTTACAATTTTATTTAAAGATAAATGTGTGTCGTAGAAAAAGTATTGTATGCAACATTGTTTAACTGAGTCAAAAAATGCTCGTGGCGTCTTTAATAACAATTTTCGGC
Source organism: Thaumatotibia leucotreta (assembly GCA_025490895.1). Classification (NCBI taxonomy): domain Eukaryota; kingdom Metazoa; phylum Arthropoda; class Insecta; order Lepidoptera; family Tortricidae; genus Thaumatotibia; species Thaumatotibia leucotreta. Next base: position 49,853 of record JALPQI010006012.1, on the reverse strand, counting down.
TTCGCCTCGAATTAATACCCACGCCACTCACCTTTTTTGACCTCTCTTAAACAAGGTTTGCATAAAATACTATTTCAAGACCCTTATTCTTTTTAAGAGACCTATTCAATGAAAAATCATCCTAACTTCACCAATTGGGGAGGTACTCGAGACTACATCCACTAGGATGTTCCGGCGCCGGCCAACACCGTCTCATACTTTTCAAAACCAAGAATATTTATTTGTCTGATACGTTCATTCTACGGTCATGGTATGGTACGGTCTAGTGTGTTTAGACCTTTAAAGCTAAATGCAATGAGTTTAAGGGCATGTTGCTATGCGTCTAGTTAGTATTTGCACACTTTACACTTTTTCGTAATTAGAATACGATACTGAATGTGTCCGTAACGTAAGTACATGATTTTGTTTACACTGACCACTGTTTTTGTTTACATTTTCCAAATAACGTGTAAAATGGTCAAATTCTTTTCGTTGTCTTATTTTGTGTCCCTAAAAACGTGACACAGTTGTGATTTTTGTATGGTATTGTTTTGATGTATGGATTGAAATCTAGCGTGAAAAAGAAATACAAGTGCACCGGATTTTATTTATATACTGAGTCCAGACAGCAACTAGAAGCGTGACAGAGTGGTATGAAATAAGACAACGAAAATAATTTTGACTCAAAAACTGTAGGGGCCAGCAGCTTTGCAGTTCCATGTGTTTGTTTATTGATACAAATAGGAAATTGCAAACGGTCCAATTTAAACCATAACAGTGTCTCATAACAAAACTTACGTAATAAGCCCTATTACTAATTTTCCCTTCGGGTAAAATGATTGCCTATTGTAAACCTTATAAAATCCTTGTAAAAGCTATAATAAGAGCTTGCTTTAGAGCAGCATTAGCTCCACATTTATAATATTAGTTGTGTTAACAAAGAGCTTTTCATTAGCGCATAAGTGTGCAGCTGTCACGTCGCATACAAAGCCTTTGAGCGCCATTCCCGCTAGTGGCGACATCTATTGTCCTATGTTGTTAATATCTTCATTAATGCTGTGGTAGAATATCGTAAGATAGTCTCAGGCCCTACGGCTACGAAAAATGTAAACAGGCATCTGTCCTTGTTACTTTAATTAGGCCGTTCATGGGAGTGACAGAAACAGATTGATACTTGGTTATATTCATTCATCAGCCTTTCCCAGTCCACTGTTGGACGTAGGCCTCTCCTATTACTAATGCATATGGACATTAAGAGGAAATGCCCATAATTGCCACGCTGGGCAAACGGTTTGGCGGTAGGGTCCATTACGATGTCGCTGCTGCCCACCATCAATAATAAAATGGTCAGTGACTCTTTAATCCCTTAGTCGACTCTTACGACACCCAGTGGGAAGAGTTGGGGACTTGGTTATATAAACGATGCAAAATTAAATTCACTGTTATGAGCTTAAAGTCAATTTGAGGCTAGAAAATGCGTACAGCCCCCCAAGCATATCTTGTTTTTGACAGCAACTCGCAGCAACCCGTCTCTTTTTGATTGTATTGATTAAAAAGTGACGTGTAGCTGCGAGTTGCTGTCAAACTCGAGAAATGCTAGCCCCCAGATGTATTTAGTCAATAATATTTTGCTTTCATACTTTTACTAAAACGTTGGAATTTATCTTTCCGACTCAATTAGCTTTAGTGGAAAGGATACTAAAGTTTATTGTGACAGGAATATGATTTCGGATATTTCCGTACAAATACGAAAGCAAAGGATCAAGCACTATATCACCTACTGTTTTTTTACTGGTTGCATTGTTTCATGCGCGCACACACGCTGACACGCGCTGAGTAAAGTTTGTATCAATAAATAAGGGTCTGACTGAAAACCAGCGTTGCAGTCTACCGGTTGCAACATTTGCTGAGTTCAGCCCCTATTTTGGTATCACACTATAGTATGGCATTAGTACTTAAATATAAATTTAAGGATGCAATGTAATATAGATTTAAGAATGCAATGTACCTAATATAAATTTAAGGATGCAATGTATATATATATATAGTTTATTTTTGTGATACCTTAATAAAGATTTTCTATGTCTATGTCTATGTCTATGTCATTGCCCAAAGGTTGTCTGGAAGAGATCGCTCTTTAGCGATAAGACCGCCTGTTGTGTTAACTCTACCTTTAAGATTCGAATTTTTCGTTATCTTCTTTTTTATGTTACGAGGTGTGCAATAAATAGAATTGTATTGTATTGTGTATATCTGTAAATATGACATGTCTGGTGTTAGGATTCATTTATTACTTTCCCGGGGAGAACAAAATTTCAATGTGGCATTATTAGGGTTGATTGAAAATCAAAATGTCATAATTTTTGTGTTACGAAGTAAATTACTGAGTAAAAATTTTTGGGACTGTAAAAGGACGACAAATTCAAATTTTCTATAAGCGATCAACAATACAAACTTATATATTTTAAATTTACTGCCTTTTACTAGATACCTATACCTAAATACCTACTGCCGAGGGTTGTTGGACAGAGTATACCAAACTAATATGGCTAACTGTCTCAAAACAATTGACGCGATCTTCATTTTTAGGGTTCCGTAACCAAAATGGCAAAAACGGAACCCTTATAGATTCGTCATGTCCGTCTGTCCGTCTGTCCGTCTGTGCGTCTGTCACAGCCGATTTACTCGGAAACTATAAATTCTACAGTAACCAAATTTGGTAAGGATATGTGTTGTATAAACCGCTAAAGGATTATGATACTAAATTGTAAAAAAAGCCATTGGGGTGGGGGCCCTCCATACATGTATCTGAGGGATAGAATTTTTTTTGTTGTATATAAGCGTGTGGGGTATTCATAGAAAGGTCTTTGAAAATTATATGAAGGTTTATAAATCTCATTTTTATTTAAGCAAATCGTTTTCGAGATATCAGCTCTCAAAGTCTGAAAAATGTGTCCCCCCTCTATTTTTTAAACAACGCGATACAAAATTCAAAAAAAAATATATGTTATGCACATTAGTAAACTCTATCAACGATTTTTGATTTGATTAAATTATCTCCTATAGTTTTTGAGGTAGGTTGATTTAACTGTATTTTTTTAATAATAAATTGATAATGGTACGGAACCCTTCACGCGCGAGTCCGACTCGCACTTGGCCGGTTTTTGTTTCGTTTAAGACCGTATGTATATTAGGTACTAAAATTATACATAGTTACTATGTATTTTTTTTGCAATGGACCCTTTATCTCGAGAATGAAACAACACCTGGTATCTTTTTAAAATTTACTTTATTCAGAATGGCACATTTTACCTTAGTCTATGTACATATCGTCAATTGCAACCCAGCCTTACAATTGACTATCTACTCGTATTTTACAGTACAACATTGCATTTCATTACCAGAGTATTGGGGCTATAGACAGTAACAATATGAAACAATCAAATGAAGCTTGAAAACAACGTCAGTCCATTTGTTTATTATAGTTTTCTATTCATTTCTCGTCGGCCGCGTTCCTCTGTAACAAAAATACAATTTTACATTTTGAAGATTTTATTAAGAAGAGAATTGTATTGCCTAATACATACCTACCATACTTTAAAAATCTGATACGTAACGATAATTATCTGCGATAAATATACATTATAGCGCTATTTATTACACTTAAGTCAAGGACATATACTCGTATTTCGGGACTGGGTTTTATTCATTAAAAATACTGAAAAAATGTTAATTTCAAATATCTAGTTGATAACAATATTTTCACAATGCTGCGTTTAACGTCAGATTCTTATCTTGGAATAAACCCGATTTAGTCATCCAGTTCAAAAATATTGAACTATTAAATATTATACAAAATTTAGTCATCATGACAAGAAAAACCAGACAGACTTTAACCATATAATTTTCATGTTATTTATTTATTTTAAAATCTTGCAAACCAACAAGCAATAATGTTTGCATGACGACCTTTCCAGCGGCGCTTTAAAAAATATTGATGTTCGTTTGTTTTTTAAGCGCACTGAATAATTCAATTATTTTACTTTTTTCTTTCTGGTACAAAAAACAGGACATTTGAAAATTAATCTGATGTTAAAACCGTCAAAATATTCTACGTAGATAAAATCTGTTTGAAATCGGGATGTTTGCAGCATTTTCGGGAAAAAATACACTTCATTTGTACATTTTATTTTTAAGTGCATTGCAATTGGCCATAACTTTATACCACAGAATAAAGTTACCTTCACTGTACCCCCTTTCTTAATAACGAACCAACGCCTCACTCAATTTGCGAAAATTGTTACACACAAACTTTTACTCGTCACATTTGGAGGCTTGTAATTAAGCGTTAATTTGGTAACAAATGTTAGCTGAGTTAATGCATTATATCGTACGACTCTAACCGAATCTGCAGAGTTGATTTTGAATTACGTCTACTGGGGGCTGGGGGAAATGGTTTTTGATTATTTTTGGAAAAAAAACACTCATTTCTTAAAGTAGATTAGGTAGATTACGTATACCTAAATGTTTTTGCTTCTCGGAGTGACATGATTTGTTAACCCAACGTGTAGAATATCTTTAATTCATTAAAGAGTTGAAATTGAGTTAAGAATTTCCATAATATTTAAGTGCTCCATTTGGAACCGTGATATAAAATAATTTGAAATAGAGAAATAACTTTTGGAAGCTTTGTTCTTTTAGAACGATCAAAAGAACTTTTTATGAGTACATAAACATTTTCAGCTTTATAACCCGCACAGGAGTAAAAAAATGTGATGATATTCATGACGATAAATCATAACTTAGCTAAGTCTCGCCTTTGTTTTTTAAAATAGATATTTTATACCTAATAAATAATGGTATCATACAATTTCATTCCATTTTTAACCGATTTCAAAAAAGCGGAAGGTTCTGAATTCGATTTTTTTTTCTGTTTGTTATGTATTTATTTCAACTTTATTATACGGAAGTAAAACTTAACGTATGATACCAAGTTCGTTGGCACCAAGTCGGGGTCTGATGACGGAATCTTGGAAAAATTGCTTGAATTGGTCGGTTTTTAATATTTTTTATTTAGTAGATGGGTGAATCAACTTTCTTCCTGTTTTTGCCATAGCTACGGTCACCTCAATCACACTGGTTTTAAGATTATGCTACTTAAACCTTACAAAGACAAACATGCATTTTTCTGGTGTTAATAATCCATTTCATTAATGTGCCACCTACAAACATGGACAACTTTTTGCATAATTTAAGAAGCATAATTTTGCTTAAAATCAGCGTGACTCAAGTAACCATAATACGTCAGTCACGCTTGAGTGACACTTACAGTCATGGCAATAGCAGACAAATAAAAAAATATTCACGCAGGTACAATTAAACGCTCAGTTAACTGATCGTTCTTTGCGTTTGCATTAAGCATACGGATGGTCAGCTAACTGTAATGGGATGTACGCACCATGATTTTCCAGAGCTTCATCTTGGAGAGCAGTTCGTCGTCCAGCATTGGGATCGCTTCGGGCTTCATCGGGCCCAAGTCTGCGGCTTCCTCACTTGCGTTCCTGAAAAAATGCATCGATTTATTAAGAAATCATGTACGGTTGTGGCTCAGTGGTTTAGACGTTTCACTTTCATTCCAGAGGTCGTGGGTTCAAATCCTGGCTCGTACCAATGAGTTTTTCTGAAACTTATGTACGGAATATCAGATGATAATTTACCATTCGCTTTCGGTGAAGGAAAACATCGTGAGGAAACCTGCATACATCCGCGAAGAAATTCAAAGGTGTATGTGAAGTTCCCAACCCGCTTAGGGCCAGCGTGGGGACTATAGCCCAATCCCTCTCATATATGAGAGGAGGCCTGTGCCCAGCAGTGGGACATTATACAGGCTGAAATATATTTTTTATTAAAAGAATGCATTACGATATAGCAGACATTTTTGTTTCGCGCTAACTTTATCGGTATTTTTTTCATGAGATATCTTACATAAATCAACTTTATCCCATGATAAAATTAAGGCTTGTGATATGAATACCAAGCGACGATAAATATAATAGATACTTAATACAAATTGCGTACATATAGATACTTAAATACATAGACAGCCACGAACAGCCAAGACACACAAATTATGCCCTCGTCGGGATTTGAACCCGGAATCCTAGGTAGGGTCACTTGCATTTGTCATGAATTTGATAAATAATTGTCATTGCTCCACCGTACAGAATACCACAGCCGCCAAATAACACTACACCATAGTACCAACAGTATTATATTCCTGCTGGTAAGGTTGCCAGAGGGCTCAAAGAAGATGCAGTGTGTTGACGATGGACCTAAATAACCAGCCCCTGCCTTTAGACCTCAATACAATCAATATTCCTTATTGTTATGAAAGGGCTGTCATTTCTGGAGTTTCAGACGTCTATAGGCTACGCTAGTTACTTAACGTTAGATAGTTAAGCAAATCCTTGTTAGCCACTAGTGAAAAAGAAAATAAAACAGCGCTACTTTTCAATGACTCCTTCATGAATACTATAAATTGAAATCAGCGCCACCTGAATAATTTTCTATAAAACAAAATCTTCATTCGTATTCCTTGCAAGTTTCTAAACTCCCGACTACTGACGGAGTTCATAGAAACTTCAACTTTACTGTGACACTCACATAAGTCTGTTGGGTTGCGAGTCGTCTGGCACGTCCATCTGGAAGATGGCGTTGATGTCGTCGTTCGTCGGCTCCTGTCGGGCGCGGTTCTGAAACCATGCGACAGGTGGCGTTAAAAATATTTTTAAGGAGTTTTCGCAGTGGATAACAGATGGCGTGAGTATTTAATGAAGATAGTAGTTATTATAATAAGACTTCTGGTAAAGTGATTGAAGTATTTACTGATTAGATTATCATAGTGTATTACTGTTATTATCATAGTGGACAAACTGCGATCGCTAAATCACTTGCCCAGCGTATTTTTGTTTAATTGTTATCCTTTATGTATCTCTCTTTAAGTTAGGTTTTTTTATAAAAATGTCTATAAAAGTCAATTTTTTATGTAATAAATTCTGTAATGCATGTTATTTTAATAAGATGTATTATTATAGGTACTGATTAGAAAAAATAAGTCCACCTGAGTTTCTTATTGGTTCTTCTCAGGAACGGTGTAGCGTTAGAACCAGTAGTAGCCTCTTGATAGTGTCAGATGATTCGAAAATGCTTATTAATAAGTTTATTTGAATAAAGAATATGTTTGACCTTGACTTTAGCAATTATGAGCATTTACTCCTAATGCATCCAACTCCATATGCTTAGTCTAAGGAGAGGTTATTGTCCAACCGGCTGAGGATGCGATGTAGTTGAAATATTTACCATTTCTGCGTTGACAGCCATGCGCCGGAGCAGGCGTGTGAGGTACCAGTCGGGGGCGGCGGTGGGGGGCTTCGCAGACCGCTTGCCGTGCGCTGGAAATGAGATGTTTCTGATTATTTTACCGGTAGGCTTAAGGCCTGGCCACGAGATTGTTCAAAGCGAAAAACCGTACGTGCAAGAGGGGATTTCCATATCGGTACGTAGGTATCACGCTACACTACAACGTACGGATTCGCTCCTGTCGCCGCCGGTTGCATTAGACCAATGCTGTGGCCACGACATTGGTCTAAGGCGACCGGCTTAGCGGAAAACCATACGTGCGAGAGGGAGTACCCATATCGGCATCCCGCTCCAACTCATGGATTCCCTCGCCGCTGGTCGCCTTAAACCAATGTTGTGGCTAAGCCTCTAGGGTGAAGAATTCAACGCATATATACCATACCAATCATGAAAATACTTAATCTAAAAAAACCTAAAAATTTGCATTGTATTTCAAAATCTTCAACTTTGAATTCACATACATTTTTAGTACTAATTGTTGATATTTATTAGTATAAACGTAAAAATATATCGGCGAACGTGTTTCCCGATATGTGGCAAAGCCGTCAAATGCTATGGAAAGTCAGCCATATTTGTTTACTTTTTTAGGGTTCCGTAGCCGAAATGGCAAAAACGGAACCCTTATAGATTCGTCATGTCCGTCTGTCCGTCTGTCCGTCTGTCACAGCCGATTTACTCGGTAACTATAAATGCTACAGTAACGAAATTTGGTAGGGATATGTGTTGTATGAACCGCTACAGGATTATGATTCTAAATTGTAAAAAAAGCCATTGAGGTGGGGGCCCTCCATACATGTAACTGAGGGATATAATTTTTTTTTTAGTTGTACATAAGCGTGTGGGGTATTAATAGAAAGGTCTTTGAAAATGATATGAAGGTTTATACATCACATTTTTATTTAAGCAAATCGTTTTCAAGATATCAGCTCTCAAAGTCAGAAAAATGTGTCCCCCCCCTCTATTTTTTAAACTACGCGATATAAAATTCTGAAAAAAATATATGTTATGCACATTAATAAACTCTATCAATGATTTTTGGTTTGATTAAATTATCTTCTATAGTTTTTGAGGTAGGTTGATTTGACTGTATTTTTTTAATAATAAATTGATAATGGTACGGAACCCTTTGCGCGCGAGTCCGACTCGCACTTGGCCGGTTTTTTTATTCTACTGACTATGGTACGCTCTAATAATATTATTATGTATACGATTTTGGTCCTTATGCCTTTGACATACGTTCCGAAATATATACATATTTATTAGACGTGACTGTACCTAATGTAGTTGTAATATAAATTGACGTAACCACCAAATAACGATTAGAAATTCAACATAATTTATTTTAAGATGAGAATTATATAAATATGAATTTCTTTTCTTATTGCACGCTAAAACAATTTAAGCATTTGTTGCACAGACGAATTTAGAAGTGTTTTTCTAACGTCCTATAATAATAGATACCTGACTTCATGTGAAATACGTAGGTACTTTCCTAGTAGCACATTACAAATAATATGATATCTTTGATATTTACAATATAAACCGCGTTATTTATAGAGCTTTCATGTAAGTTCAGTGCTATTTTTACCTACAGGAATAAAGATTTAAAAGCATACAAAACAAAAACACCTAAGTAGTACCATCAATGATTAGAAACATTTTGTTTTATAATTTAACAAATTGATATTGGTGTTATTTTTTACAATGCTTTCTGGACCGGTAATCCAGAGGATGCGAGTTCGAATCCCGTGGCAACCAGAGTTTTTCGCAGTTATTTTTTCTATGGTAAGCACGCAGTTAGTAACACTACATTGTGGAACTAAGTAGGTAGGTATACAAAATTTGTATTCCAGTACATTTGGATATGTACGATTTTTCATAGTTTTAGAATAAAACGAACTATAGTTATGTTATGACATAATGGACGGAATAGTCACCTTCATATTTTAGCGGCCTACGTGTAATAAGATACTATTGAAGGTCACTGTCACAATAAATTATTTTAGTCCTTTAAGCTGAAATTTACTTGTATTAAATAGTTCTGAAATGCAACTACTATGCAGCTACAAGTAGCATAAGCTCTGCTTATCCACGGCGCACCTTACTGTAATGAAAATTGATAACGTTTGTACTGCTGTTTTATGACATTGGAGTCACAACATGGCTGATTGAATTAAAATGGCGTATGTTCATATTGTTCATGGCTGTTTGTATTATGGCTTTATAATATGAATTTTCTGCTCCAACACCTCTATTTCACAATTGGCTAAGTAAAGTTTTCTGTTTGGTATGAATATTATATTTTTCCCTGATAGCCGTCGTCTTATGGTTCAAGAAAATGCGGCTCTTTTATTTTTGTTTTCCTATAAATTATATAGTTATATAGTTACTTAAAAAAGCCTTAAGACAACGGCTATCAGGGAAAAATATAATATCATACCTTCAGAAAACTTTACATAGCGAATTGAACTGACAGCGAAATTAAATACATCGCTCTCATGGAGGTTTAAATTAAATACACATACCGCCATTATAACATTGTGTTCATTGTTTTTTCAGCCTCCGTAGCCTAGTTGGTAGCGACCCTGCCTACGAAGCTGGAGGTTCCGGGTTCGAATCTCGGCATTATTTGTGAAATTATTTATCACAAATATTAAATTAGTTCCTTGATCGTGCTGCCCCCGCCCCGCTATACTAGTGCGAGAAGTGGTTCATTTTACGTCAGATCGAAATCTTCGGAGGGCCATAATGTACTGAAAAACGTCGTACGATACACGTGCGAAAACCAAATTCGTAACTCGTGTCGATTTAATTTATCTCCAATCGTTTCGAACTTCATTTTCTTCGCACTTGTATCGTAATGTACTAAAAACTGGTTACTGCGTTTACGCTAACGGGGGCAGCGTGGCTGTGTTTGTGTTTATTTTTATTTTTTTATTTTTACATATTTGGAGAACCAACGGCTAAAAAAACAATAATAAAATTTAAACTGGAAACAGGAAGCCAATTATAGGAACTCACAGATAGTTCCACGATAACCAAAATAACAGGTAGAACCAAAAAAACAGGTAGTATATGTATCTAACCATTATATGTATCGTCGCTTGGTACTTGGTACCCACATTATAAGCCTTATTAAGCTTAACGTGGGACCGAGTCAAGATATTTATTTAAACTATAAAACCGGGGCATAATAATATTACATACAGTCTTTATTTTTGTGAATCCCGGAAGTAGCAAGTGTATTTAATTAAAGTCAATGGAAAAGTAAAACTATCAAAATGCGAATAGCAAGTCACGAAAAGCCCATACTCGTAATTATAAAAATACGCTCCATTATTTTAATTCAAGGTGGCATTTTATTAACGCTGTGAGTACGAATTGTACAATTAAAGCTTAGCTTTATAGTAAATAAATATGTAAAATAGGTAACTACACTATAAAAAGGCCAATCTTTTAAAATTAATTTTGATTGTTATGCAGCTCGCTGACATAAGATATATTATGTATAATTGGTACCATTACATTAAATTAAAAGTATTCATCTATACTTTCACGATTTCACTCATATTTTAAGAAAAACGGGTCTTAAGCGCGTAAACTACAAAATGTATTTGAGTTTTGATTAAAATGAATCAATTTTTGATTTTTGTTTTTTTTTTTTTTTTTTTATGTAGGACTCGTTGATAGTTAAAATATGACATTAGGTACAAAAGTATTCATTACACAGAACCAATTTTTCACACATCAACTTACCTTCGGACTTAATATAGCATAGGATTTTTTTTTTTATTATTTTACACAAATATTAATACCTACATTCATGTTTTGTATGGAAGATCTGAATTATCACCCTTCTGGGCAAAGGCTTCCCCTTTTTCACCAGTCTTTCCGGTTTTGAGTTCTGTCTAGCTATCCTTAATAAAAATACCCATTTTATTTCGATATTTGGGTGAATCAACTTTTTTTGTCTGTTATTACCATGGTTACGGTCGCCTTAGTCACGCTGGTTTTATGCATAATTATGCAAATATGCATTTTTCTGGTGTTAATAAACCCTTTCCTTGATGAGCCATCTACAAACATGGACTATATACATGTTTGCATAAATTAAGTAACATAATTTTGCATAAAACCGGCGTGACTCAGGCGACCGTAACCATGGCAATAACAGACAGAAAAAAGGTGCTTCACCCATTTATACTATTGCAACATATTTAAACGTAAAATTTCTCGAATCTTGAAAACACCCATTTCCAGGGTCCAACTCCAGCTGTCAAAAATGACAGTAACTGTTTGTTTACCGTTGTTTACATTTTCCTCTGTCATATTAAAGTCGTGCAAGTAATTACAAACGACTGGTACGCGACTGTACCCTTGTTAAGCGATATAATAATATATTATTACACTTTTGCCCAAACACGATTTTATAGGAAACAGTTTCTGAATCTCATGGGAGTATTTATTTACATTACAAGTATAGTTTTTCGCGCGAAAAAATAAATGAAGATCCTTATGTCCTTACAAGTCGGACCAAGATTTCGATTAGTCTTGATTTTGTTGAGTGTAAGATAAGTTTGTAGTATTTGGGATGGATGGCATTATGCCTAAACTTGTTAACAAGCCAAGCACGCTCGTATATTTACGAATATAATGGTTGTTGTGGTTAAGGAGAATTAAAAAAAAAACTGTGTATTGTATTGTAAGTAGAAGTAATATTTGATGTAAATTGTTTTTAGTATGTTCCTAAAATATGTTGTAAAAAAATTGGACCTTACCGAAGGAAATCTATATAAATTGCATTTGTGATTATATACATTCAATCGTAATTCAACACATTTAAATGACATAAGCCGTCCAATTTAATATCAAACTACACTTATTATATGGAATTCACATAGTGACATCTGAATATGTAGGTACGTGTTTTTTGAACTTGACAGATTATTGTAAATATTGAGGAGCTCTCTGGGACCGATTTGATTTTATTTGCTCTTTTATTTTACTTTGTGGCATGAGCAATTATCGCGGTAACCGAAGAAGATATTATACACTCAATAAATCGAAATTCAATGTCAACAATTATAAATCGTTTATGGGTCACAAATTCAAAATCATGGTGTGTGCAACGAAATAGTAGTTGCGATCTACTAAATACATATTTTGAGATAGTGTTATTCAAAAAATATATTTTATAATAAAATAAGTTAACATCATAAGATAAGGAAATCTCTACTGTAAGGAACAGGGTTATGTTTTCAAAATGAAGGGCGTTTTTCCGATCCTTGGTAATGAATTCAATGAATATTAGGGTAAATCTTGGCTATTCAGCGATAGTCACTTAATTTTACATTAGAGTATTTAGAATGCCTTGAAAATAAAAAAAAAACTTGGTTTGTAATCAAATTACATCCCATTATTGCCATCTCCTAAAACACGGTTCAAACAATGAAATTACGAGGAATTTGTTGCAATATGGGAAAAAATGTTCCAGAATTACACTATTTTGTCAGTATGAAACTACATTTATATAGCTATACTTACTCAAGGTAATACCACCTTGGTTTGTACCTTTCTGTCACTATACGAGCGTCTTTTATTATGTGACGAAGGTAGACAACTGAGCGCTCAGCCTACCTGATGGAAAGCAGGAACTGAGGCCCATGGACATAGTGAACAAAAAATCGCCTATGTGCTGCCTACCCTAAGGACTTAGATGGATTGCCTCTATCTATGCCAGCAATTACACCCAAACCGGAATACAGTACTAACTATATAGCGGCAGGTTAACGGGTAACAGGGTGGTAGCTATCCGGGTGGACCTTGAACGACGTCCTACCAGCAGCAAAGTGCTTTTGCTATTAACCTAGTGTTGCATATACGAGGTTGAATAATTGTAGCGGCGACATAAACATAAGTCGTCAGATTATCAGATTGTTCCCATATAATCCATTCACAATGATAAACTTGAATTACAAATGTTAATTTGCGGTGAGGATGAGACGATGTAGGTACATTTAATCTTCAATGTGCTTCCTATTCTATTTCAGTAGCCGTACCACGAATTCGCAAGTATCGGTAACGGGTAACGTTAGGTTTTACTCGATACATAAAGCAGGTCATATCGTTCTCTCTCCAATATGTCAGTGCGAGAGCGATAGAACGCAAGAAGTATCGATGAAAACCTAACGTACTGTGGAAGGTGTAGGTGCAATAAGAAGACTCAGGGGTAGACTTTGAAGAAGAATTAGGTACCTTATTTTATAATACGCGGCGCACTTTAAATACAGTAGGTACCCTCTACTTTCCAACTCATGGTACGGCTATGGCTACTGTAGGTGCCTTATGATGGTCCCGTGTTTATCGTTTGCTGTCGATACCGTCACGGTCTGACAAATAAGACAAGTGACAGGTTAAAACTGAATCATCATAAGCCACAAGATCTGATTTACAAGTAGCCACGTGGTTTAGGTATCCGCCGCGAAGGCTGAAGACGTCGGATCAAATCACGCTGCGTTAATAGGGTGAATATTAGAGTTTTTATTTCGTTATTGTTGTCTCTGTAAGTTTTATTACAAGAGATCAGATGACCTTAAGGCACTGGTCTCTCGCCCAGCTATCAGCTATCACCAGCGCAAGTATCACCGTGTCTCTTTTATTTACACGGGAGTATCTTTTGTTTGTGATTATAACCGATAGTTCATAGCTTAGTAGCTTGCGGTGAGAAGAGTGCCTAAGTGTATTCTTTAAAAGTAAACGTAATTCTTGCCCAAGACCAAGTCTAGCATAATCAATGTTGTTGCTACTCATCCTTCCGTCGCGTAATAATCGCGGGACGACTGACGAATCAGAGCTGTTGAAACGCTCCTCGGAGAATCACTCAATGAATTTAGTCTTCTTTCTTTCATCATCATCATCAGCCCGTTGCAGTCCACTACTGGACATAGACCTCCCCCAAGGTACGCCGCAGAGCTCGGTCTGCTGCTTTATGCATCCAGTTTCTGCCAGCCCCCTTATCAAATACCTTATTTCTTTGGTGTTTGGTATTTATAAGGATTGATGGAGACCATTAAGAATCTACGTCCCTCTTTAGTTATCCGGTCTCGGCATAAAACTTGTGAAAACTAAATCGGCATTGCTTGTGGTTAGAATAGCAGTATAAAAATTGCAGAACATTCTCAAAATTGCGGGAATATACTCGGAAATTTCTGAGAATTTTAATGCGAATTTAAGAGTAAGTTCTCATTGAGAATGTGGCCTTGAGAACTTATAAAAAAGTGTTATGAAGAATATTATATTTCACAATTGAGTATACAAGGCATAAAATATACCTTAAGAGACATCCATGTACAATTGTACATTCAAGTGCAATAATAAGTATCGAAAGAATCCGCTCATAAATATGTTAGGACGTTCTTATTACACAGAATTAGACTGCACTGGGACATATTTTTGAAAATTTTTGTTTATACCTTATTTTGTCTTTGACTGTACAATGGTTTTGACATGATTAGATTGCTTGTAAAATTTAAATTGCCGAGAACATTATTTATAGAAGTTTTGCAACTTATGAAACTTCTTCTCGGTACATTGCTAGGTTAAAATTACGTTATGGTTGTTACGTTCATTCGACTCGTACACAAAAAATACTTTTTTTTGCATTTTTTTGCCCACGGTTACCCGACATGCTTAGTAATATCAGCAGGAGACTACCAACTATGTTTTAGGCTTCGCCACAGTTCCTGATTGTATAATAATAATAATGTTTAAATTACCCTTTCTCTGCCGCGGGTTAAATATGGTTAAACTAAACACGTCACGCCCGTTAATTGATATAAGTCGGTTTAGCCTCATTTGTAAAGTTTTCTGATTAATTATACTGGAAATTTACATTGGCATAAGCGCCATGTAATATATCAATTTGCGGTCCTTATTACCATGATTATAACGATCAAAATACTAGATAAATATTTTAATCCGGTATGAGAACAACGTACAACGGCATTGCCCAATAGTTATAACCCCTGTATTTATGTCATTAGTGTATATATATCTATAATCATAGCAAATATTATATAAAAAATGTAGTAGTGTTAAACCTGCTTATATTTTATCAAGATCGAACCAAAGCTCTAGAAATTTTAGATGGTAATTGTTTCTCCCGATTTCTACTTCAAAAGCGTTATGTTATGAGGAAAGCCCTCGGATCCTCAGATATCGATTTTTATTAAGGTCGGATTCAAACTCAATAAATTCAAGATGCCAACCATTTCATGCAACTTTGACCTCAGAACTATAGATACTATTTGAACGAACGTTTTTAACCGACTTCAAAAAAAGGAGGAGAATCTTAATTCGAATGGCTTTTTTTTGTTGTATACCTACATACAACAAAAAAAAGCCGTTACCCGATATCTCCGAGAGTCGTAACCCATTTAATTTTTTTCTTTTGTGATGGAACCAACCCCGAAATGGTCCGATTGGCACCAAGTTGGGGTCTTATGATAGGATCTTGAAGAAATCGACGGATCTCTCTCAAATGTTATAGGTACATAATAAATTGCGCTTTTGATAATTTTCATTCATTTACAAGAGTTTGCATTCAGAAAGTAGGATTTGATTATAGGAAATCAATGATGGAAACCACAGATGATAGGATCTTGGAGAAATCGGTTGAAGTTAGTTGTTTTTAAATTTTTAATTTGGTTATTATTAGACTGAATGTAATAAGTATTAAGGTTTAAACAAGCTATTTAAATTCCCCAATGGTACATTGCGCCCAAATCGAAATGTTAATTAGACCTATCAATGCGTTATAAATGAGGAAACATCAAATTACTGTGATTAAAATTCACCTTCCGCATCCGTAGCCACCAAATGGGCGTGCGTATAATTTCAAAGCCGGCGTGACGTTTACAGCTTAGCTGTGACAGGTGACAATAATTATTTTCATATTTTGCATTTACGTGCTTCTAATCTCTGCTGTCATTTCGGTTGCGTATGGATACAATACCATACTCTTTATTGCACACCATAAAAACAGTAGAATAACAGATATACAGTGTTACAAGTACAGGTATTACAATGGGCGGTCTTATCGCTAAAAAGCGATCTCTTCCAGGCAACCTTAAGGTAGCGGAATAAAAACAGTTTAAACATAGTGTTGCGTATGGATTTTATGTAGAATATTATAACATAATCACAAGAATATAAAATATGTATAGTCATTACGCAAGATTCTACAAAAATGCCGAACTAAATAATAAAATAAATAGGATATGAAAATATGGGTATTTTCCATTTTAGGGACACCCAAGCGTGAGATTAATAAAGCCAAATTGCAGTCAAGTTCGTAATAACAATTAAGTACTATATTTTTAGAAATTGAATCTTTATCGGTATTTTATAATATAATATCGCTTATAATTCATAAAATCAACACCACAACCGAGTTTTCATTAAGATTTAGTGCTTAGTTGTCATTAGAAACTGACTAAAACTAAGTTTTTTTTATTTACGTTAATTAGGTATCCTTAAAAGTGAAAAAGCTCATACAACTACAAGACATAGGTAATAATAACTCTTGTTTTATACTATCAAGATGCTTAGCCAAGTTGCCAATCGCTATATCGTAGTTTTCCCTCTCTGTCACTCTTTTATATCAGTGCGACAAAGACAGTTAGCTGCCTTTTGTTTACGATTGACGATTAAGCGTTAGCGATTGGCAACTTGTCTAAGCACCCAGTAACCGTACAATGAGTTTTCAAGTATCGGTGACGTTAGGTATTCCTTGATAGGTAAAGCGCTCCAATAAATAAGTGCGAGCGCGATATAATGATTTATATATCACTTTATATATTATTTTATGTAACATTTTCTCAGGTCATCTCAGATGACTGGCGGCACATGTCAACATAAGTAGCATTACAATGAAATAACATGTGTTTAAACATTTTTAATACGTAATTCAAAAATAGGTAGTAAGAGCTAAAATACACTAAAAGTAGATTACCTAGTTAGATTTAATCTATGTGCATAAATTGAAATTTTGTTCTTAGAGAAACTAATTTTATTTGACCTAAATAAGCTTCCCCTAAATTTAACAGAAAACAGAAAAAGACTGTATAAACTATAATATATACCTACTTTTACATACCATATTTTCTAGATACCAAATAAACATTAGTAATTGGATACAATCCTATACAAAAACATTTAAAAGGTTATCATTAAAAACCGTTTATACACTCCGGTCAATAGATGAAATACAAGCATATTGTCCTTCAATTAATAGTAAATTAAACGAAAGGACTTTTACGATCGGATACCATTATCGTTAATATCAGTTATTTTAATCCAGGCTTACCTGGATATCTGGATATCAATATATCTGGATAAGACTGAATAGGCTCGAGTTCATTTCGCAAGTTTAACTTATCAGCTGTTATCGTACTCATTTGGTCACTCAAATTGATAAATAACTGTTATTCCGAGTAGTGAATTATACCGTGTGTATAGATCACCGATACCATAGAATTGTTTATTGTAAATTGTAAGCAAATAAATTATTATTATTTGGCAATTGCTTTGTGATTTTACGATACTGGCAACCCAGGTTCGCACCTTCATAGAGGCTGAAGTACTGGCTAATCTATAATAATAAATAATAATATGATGAAAATTGATCACTGTTCAGCCTATGACTTTGCTGTTTGATGAATATTATTCATGTAAATTAATTTAATTAAACGCATGTTAGACTAGTCCTTTCAATATAAAGCGGAATTGTATGTTTATAACCCCACAGGTAGGTATATATTATAGTTTGGATTTACTCAAACAAAAGCGATTAGGTTATCATAATATCTACTGCAAATTACTAACGGTAAAGTAATAAGTATTGCTTCGCTATAAGCTTTGAATGACAGCCGAATTTGCATCATAAGCTCAAGATTACTAAGGTAAACTGATGACAGAAAATTAAATACAAGTCCCTGTGGCTTATTATGTAAGGTCTTAATAAAGGAAATATTGCCAAAGGTCACACGAGCGGTCATGTTTTGCTGGTGGTAGGACCTCGTGCAGGGTCCGCCCGGATAGCTACCACCGTTTTACCCGTTAACCTACCGCTAAATAGTAGTGTTTGCGCAGCTGTGTTTTGGTTTGGGGGTAAGATAGCCCGTGTAATTGCTGACATAGATAGAAGCAATACATCTAAGTCCTCAGGGTAGGCAGCGCATAGGCGATTTTTTGATCGCTATGTTCATGGGCCTCAGTTCCTGCTTTCCATCAAGTGGGCTGAGAGCTCAGTTGTCTACCTTCGTCACATAAAAAAATGTCGTTTCAAATATCCCAACATGCACTCTATCACCGTGGCAATAGAGGTTTGCAGATATTTATGAGCACTCTGTACGCTTCGATATATCTGATGGCGACTGCACGAAATAACGACGAATGCGAGCTTCGTAGGCGCTATAGACGAATTATTGAGATCTTGTAATTGAATTTTGTGGTGGTGCATGGTGTTAGCAAAGTAATACTCTTAAGACCTCCCCAAATCTAGATGCGGATTCGTCAAAATCCAGTTACGAAAACCTTAATTACTATGCAAAAAGGGAGATAAATAAATGCATCTGACGAAGCCGATCGCAATACAGCGACGGAAGATCATTAAGGTGGTTGTTTGTAATTACTAATTATATTTACTATTAGTCAGAGTAGAGTGCGGTTCTACTGACGCGAAGCGGAGCGGAGCTGTGGAAAATTGACCAATTACATTCTACAAATTCGAATTCGAAACACTTTGATGCGGTCTCATTGGCCGAGCTCCCACAGCTCCGCTCCGCTCCGCGTCAGTGGAGCCGCAGCCTAACTCCGTGAAGACGGCATTTGTAACAGTAATGAAATATCGAGTGCACAATCATTTTTTACATATATTATCCTGTTTTACTAATAATGTAAATAACCATGTTAACTTAAAAACTTACATAGAATTATTAAGTACACTTCTACTCTAAAATTTTCTTGGCACATAAAACTAACTACTCTATTTATATTTAGAGGAATAAAGAATTAAATATAAACTTACCTCCCCAACATGAGTGTCCGTAACTTAGGCACGACCCTGAAAAAAAACAAAGTAAATATATCCCATGTTACTTAAATAAGATTTTCCAATGAACTGATATTAATAGTGTTTATTTCAAAAACAACAAGCAAATATTTTAGTCATCTGAATATTTAATATCAAGAGCTAGGTACATAATTTAGATTGTGATATTTTACCGTCTGTTTATTAACCTTTTAACGTCAAAAATATTCAATTATTAAGGAACTTTGTATTTACAGTAGCAAATGAATAAATAATTAAATTAAAACTGGTCTACTGTCGGTATTTGAGTAAATTATTTCTCGCTATATTAATAAACAATGATTTGGTTGTCGTAGTCCATACAGAAAATGTTTATTCTGGAAATAGGCCTCTAGGGATCAAGAATTTCAACAAGAATCACATCCTTTAATATTTTGATGTTTAATAATGTCACTCCTTTCGCGCTAATTAAGACTCATAAATAAATACAAATTACCACCTACGTATCTCAGATTATTAAATACAATGTTTGATCTCATAGGGAGGTTAAAGAAAAATATGCAATATACACAATTCAAAATATATTCCTATTACTGCAAATCTGCACATCAGGTTTTGGTAAAATCAATTTAATAATTTAATTCATTATCGAATAACATGCACATAACGTAAATACGCGTACATAACTAGCTGGTATTTACAGTAATAGGACGATATGTTTAAATTAACGAATAACTAAATTATTCATAAATAACACGAATAATTGATAATTGGGCTAACCAGATTAAAACTCAACAATCGAAATCTTATAAATATTAGATGTCATATACCAAAGAAAAACGACCAAGATCACCTATATCCGAGGTGGGGATCGAACCCACGTACTCAGCTTTCGCAATATGTTCAATCGAAATCTTCTGTCATAAGCAATAAGAATTGCGTAACCGTTTTAAAATTTATTTCATATTGTGATTTTACACTTTCATGAAAGAAAAACAGGGTGATTTTTTATTGATCTGCCAAATATCAGAGGGTTTTAATTCTGAGGTCATTTTGATAAACGTTTACTGTGGGATCAACATTCGACTCTAGAAGAAAATCCAATGCATATAAGTAATATGAAAAATCCATACATTTCTGCCTACTAATATTGCAGGGTTTGTATTTTTTTCTCGAATCAGATGTCGGTCAATATGCCCTTAGAATGAATCCCCTAAAGGTTGACTGGCGAATAAAAAATCACCCTATATATATATCCCACGTAGAATTGTGCTTTGACGAAACAATTTTGTATGAACTCAGAGAAACGATCGAATCCATGAATGGACATCAACTAGGTTCTTTCAAGTCTCTTACGTTCCATTCATGAATTGTAGGTAATAGGGTTACTGAAGACAGTGCATTAGTGAGAGTGGTTGTGATTGGTCAGTAAACCAATCGGTCTAGGTCTTAGGTGCAGGTTATGCTTGTGTTGGATACTAAAGTGGCTGATTGACTGTGATGCCTTGTTCTCCCCTCGATATTTAACTCTTATACAGGGTGAAACATAAGTCGGGAACAGAAATACGTTTTTCTAACTCTATAAACAACTAACAATGAAATGCCTCACAAGTCACAATAAATTGACAAGTTATTTTTTTTGTGAGTTTATGTTTTTGTATTTTTTTGACTTAAGGATATCCAAAAGGATTCTTAAGACAAATTAATAGAATAATTTAAATTAACTCTTGAAATTAATAACGGCAATTTTGTAATTTCGTGTAAAATTAAATGATATTTATTACATTTAACTTTTTAAATATCATAAGTAGCCGTTATCATTTCTGAAAAACACCTTAAAAATTACAAAAAGCCACAAAAATACAAAAAACATGACTATGTCTATTTCTAAGGAGCATTCAATTGTTAGTTGTTTATCGAGTTAGAAAAACGTTCACGACTCATGTTTCACCTTGTATAGAGTCAATTCTGAGGTCATATTGATGAACTTTTACTACGGGACTGATATTAGAGAAAAAAATTTGATGTTCCATACGTTTCTGCTTACTAATATCACAGGGTTTATTTGGAATATCAGATTATTCTCGAATCGGATGTCGATCCCATAGTAAAAGTTCATCGATGTGTTCACAAAATTTAGGGGGTTAAGTTTGGCCGGTTAATAAAAAATTACTCTGTATTCACGACGTTTCCTGAGGCATTAATAATCACGCACACATCGTATATATAAGTCATATTGAGCAACTTTTAGTGTGGGACTTAACCCGAAATCAAAAAAAACTATTTTTTCTTACAAATTGGTTACACGATCTCGGCGTTTTGTATGGGAAAGTGTTTTTTGCGATGTCGGCGTTGGTCCTATACTAAAAGTTGTTCAGTATGACTTATATAAAATGATATGTGCGAGGTTACTACACAGGAAACGTCCTGTATAAATTATAAACTTGTTTTTTTTTTATGTAGATACAAATAATTATGTTTAGTAGTTACTTTTACATGAACAATTGGAAACAAAATATATATTGGTAGCTGATGATGACGATACAGTCTTGTAGATTTAACCAACTCGTTATGACATTGCAAGAGAGAATTGAATATTATTGAATAAACCTTTCGCTCAGGTAAAATTATGTACAATTTTTCTCAAACAAGAACAGTCATAGAGAAAGCCTATAAGCATGCAATCGAATGAACAGCACGTGCAAACATTTATTGAACACAAATCAGATGATTTCCCCACAGAGTCGTACGCTTAGCGGATTTGTAAACGCAATATGACGGGTTCATATTTAAAACATTGTTGGTTAGAAGTTCGACGTATACAGGGCTAATAATAATCGTGATTATAGATAATTAAAAAAATTCTGGCTGTGTGGTGACAGCAGTAAGAATACATTTGTCACCACCCTAACTCTTCCCGCGCGTGTCGTAAGAGCCAACTAAGGGATTGAAGTGTCACTGACCATTCTTTCATTTGATTGATGACGGGCAGCAGCGTCATCATAGGGGAGACATTACAGCTTGGCAAAAAATAGCAGAAATTAAAAAGTAGCAACATCCTAGTGTCGTCCCTTTCAAATCAATATTCGTGAAAAAACGAGACGACATTACAATGTCGCCACTTTTTAATTTCTACTCTTTTTTGCCAGGCTACGCTTGCCCAGCATGGTGATTGTGGACATTTACCTCCTAATGCGTCTATACGCATAGTAGGAGAGACCTAGGTCCAGCAGTGGACTGAGATAGGCTGATGATGTATGTACGTATAAATTATTTTCGCTTTCGTTAGGTGGCCTATGAGTACTAATAGCTTGTATGTTTTATTGTACAGTTTTCAAGAAAAAACCTCAACACGCTAGTTTTAAACAAATGTGTTCTAAACCTAATTTTGAAAGAAAAAGTAACGCTATAAAATAAAGCTGCAACTTTTATAATGGTTACTTGATAAGTACCTATTCTTGATTTTTTACTGTTTTATTTTAAGCTGATTGGTTCTGAAAGTTTCCATCGTAAAAGATATCGTCGAATATTTTAAAACCAAACGGGTCTTAATCGCGTAATTTTACATTTAATATTATCCTGACGTTTCGGGCACAATCACGTTACCGTGGTCGCAGGCAGACCTGTTTGTCTTTAAAATATGAGTGATAATCGTGAAAATTGAAATCAAGATATCGTCGAGTATGTTATTTTGATGAAGCTCATCGGCTGCGTTGGATTGGCCACCTCGAACGAATGAGAGAGAACCGTGCCGTCAAAAGAGCCTACGAGAGTAAACCAGAAGGTAGACGTCGGGTCGGCCGCACCAGATATAGTTGGGCGGATGCTGTGAGGGCTGATTTAAGCGGTCTCGGAATTGACCAGTGGCAAAATGTCGCTCAAGACCGTGATCAGTGGCGTTCTCTCGTATTGGAGGCCAATACACACTTTGGGTCGCTACGCCAGAGGAGTAAGTAAGTAAGTATTTTATTTTAATACACCCCTGCAATTCCCAATAGCGATACAATGCAATTTTTCGAAAAAGCGACGTTTTTCATAGAAACAGACACGTTAAGTGAACCGCTTTGCATAATCAGATAACGGAACCTTGACACTACCCGCGAAACCTATTTCAGCCAGCCACTAATTAAACTTCTTAGAACCTCCCTTGTGTGTAAATAAATGCAATAATTGTATAAATAATTCAACGATCGCATGTTAGTGGCAAGTGACAATTTTCCCTTGACTCCAACTACCTGGCTCTGGGAACGAACGCAGAGTAGGAAGGAACGCAGAGGCTACATTTATTAACATGTACCTACTATCAAAAGTTTTTTATTCCTATGTAACCTTTTTTCTCTGGTTCCTTGGAGAATGGGACCGGTAGTGTGGGATGCTACTTGCGTAGAAACCCTGGCACTGTCCAATCTTCAACGAACTACATTAAAAGTGGCCGCTGCGACAAAAGGTTACTATTCAATTTATGCATACAAGCATTTTAAGGTAACGAAGAAAAAAGACCTCGAATAATAATTTCATTTATCACCTGCGTTTCATAAATTTATATTGTTTAAAAAAAATTATGGTATGTATTTGATAATGTTAGCAAGCCGCTTAAATATAAAACTTGTAAAA
This sequence comes from Thaumatotibia leucotreta, assembly GCA_025490895.1. Taxonomy (NCBI): domain Eukaryota; kingdom Metazoa; phylum Arthropoda; class Insecta; order Lepidoptera; family Tortricidae; genus Thaumatotibia; species Thaumatotibia leucotreta. Next base: position 25,750 of record JALPQI010006012.1, on the reverse strand, counting down.
GCTATATACAAATGTCTTTTTTTACTTTGGCAAATGAATAGTAAAACGTGCAATACCTTCAACTAATTCAGTAAACACAGAATTTCTACGTATTATTAATAATCTAATTCTGCATTAAAATTGTAATATTGAAAGCATACATAGTTACAGTCATACTATGTATGTATCTAGCTACTGTGCTTTGTCACACGGTTTGATAATGTAAGCACGCCATTTAAATACGCATGTAAATACAATAATACAGTACACGTGAGGAAAGAAAAAAATATTGTAATAACAAAATGAAATAATTTTTATTTCTGCATTTTTGAACATTTCCGATCATGCGTATATTAATTTGACGATGTATAAAATATTTAAGCGACTAACTACTTATATTTTAAATGGGCTAACTACAATAATATGTTTCGTATAAAACATTTAATATTGCCATTCCATATGTACACAGCCAATTATACTTACACCTATAACATTAAACTGTTTATCTACCTATACATATGTACATCGATTGTAGACGCGCCGTGCAAGTTGCAACAGCTAAAGGTCACACTATATCAACTCCACAGCCACTCGACTCAAGTCTAATCATTGAAATTTAAGCCCTGTGTCATATGTTCAAGGTTTAATTAAAAAAAAAAATTATATTAAAGTAGTGTACGACGAGTGGCATACGCATCGTATACTAAAGGTCAACCCCGACACTTTTGTCACGCAAGGACCACACGTTGTCCTCGCAACGACTATGCGTTAGCGACTGACGTGTATCGAGCAACCATTTTCATTGCCCACTCGTTGACACCGCGTTGTCCACTAGTGACCATTGGGTGGATCAACTAGTTGACTAATCATCGTGAGTGTGAGTAGAGTTGCTGCCGCGTTGGCGTGGAGTTGTTATAGTGAACGAAGACCTTAAAGCGCATGCGTCCGGACATACCTCCGCGCTGACTGCGCCACCCGTTGACTTTCTCATAGAGACCCGCCGACTTGCTACCTATTCTGTTAATTCTCTGCTCTGTGGACGACACAATCACATTATTAAAATTGTCCATATAAAAGTTGGTCGTTCGCTTGGTTTTAACCATATTTTTGAACTTATACTGTAATAAAACGATGAAAACGGATAAACTCGCGTATATTTAACTTCATTCCGACGTTTCGAACACTTTACAGGGTCGTGGTCTGCGGATGAACCCTGTAAAGTGTTCAAAACGTCGGAATGTTAAAATTAGTTAATATACGCGAGTTTATAGTTTCATAGTTTTATTTCATGTGTAATCCTTGCGGTAACCGAAGAAAATGTTATTAACTTATACTGTAGTTAGATATAAAACATCAAATTCATGATAATAACTTGTAACTAGAAACTATCGGATGATATGAATTATATACTGTAAACAAAATTCCACTCTATACAATACATTTTACTGAACCTAAAGTAAAAATATTAATGAAAACTATAAATACAATAATGTTGAAACGTGACGTAAAATGACCGTCTAAATTCATGATTTATTTATTTATGATTGGTTGATACGTTACATTACATCCTAGACTATTAGAAGAATACCTGTTATTATTTCAAAAATGGGTATAAGTTCTAAGGTAAGACTAAAAATAAAAAAAACCTTATAAAAACAAGTTTTAGCAATATATGTACCTACCTATAAACTTACAACGTAAATGGCGATAAACTCTAAAGTTTTATACGTCAAAATGTATAATTTAAAACACTTAAATCGAGGTTCATAGACTGACCAATATCTTTCAGATAATGAGAGTGATATTTTATATTTATAACTTCTAGTGGGTAACTGAGTAAAGTATTCCGGCAAAGAAGTTTATTTAGGAACTTGTCGAATGTCAGAAATATAGTTAAATAATATAATAGCACAGTATTTTTGTAGCTACTTAAAAGTATCGTGTTTCAATACTTTCGATGTCTAGTAAACTTTGTAAACGGTTTTATTCATGCTCAATAGTTTGTTTTAGTATTTATCATTTGACTTGTAAACTGTGACAAAGCGAAAATAGAACCCCTATAAATACTATGTATAATAAACTATTTTTAGAAACTAAGAATCACTTTAGAGAAAGTAGACTAGGTAGGTTTCGAGTGTATAAACTGTAAGAAACCAGGGAGTAGTAGGATTTTTTGACAACTGATGATTAAATTCAAAGCTTAAATATTTAATATTATATTTTTTTTATATTTAAAATTAAGTTAGAATATTTTTGTGAGTTTTAGTTTTGTAATTAAGGTGTTTAATTGTTTTTCGTTAGATTTCATTGTATATTCATGATCAATATTTTATCTTAATAATAAAAAAATAAAAAAAACCCCTTTGATGCAAGATTTAAGTTATTATCCAACTTTTGTACCTCACCTCTTGAATACCTTATTATCTAATACGTTGAATTATCACGTAAGATAAGGTAAGATGGAACGGGTTTTTAATGAGGTAAGACAAAAAGTCCTCCTTCTGGCACAGCGTATACAGGTAGTTTTTTATCTTACCCCATTTAAAAACCGTTTCGTTTTACCCCACCTTACCTTACATTTCTGTATTAGTTATTTATACACGATAATCCTGATGTTAACCCCTAAATAGACTATAAATAGGGAATGGTCATCAAAAACTAATTTTGGACATTGTTGTATTAGGTAAAAATAACCGGCAATAATATTACATTTTGGTAAATATAATAATATTGGCAAGCCGACCGCGTACAACCCTTCCGAGCTGCTGCGCTGTATTTATTTTTGCGTACGCACGAGTTGTGAACGTTGAACCTCTAAATTACAGGTTACTTTTATTAATTTATTGTATTCTGTCAATAAAAAGTACGCATTTATTTTACTGTTGATATCGGATGTCAGACACGTAGGATTAAGTAGGTATGGGATAATAATATGTATTGAAAATGAAAAGAGATTTTTGAGAAATGCATGGGCAATGGGCAATGGGCATGATGAATGGCAAGTCAAATCAACAACCTTTTCAAACTATCTAACCTAAAAAAAAATAAAAAAAAGTTTATTGCCCAAAAAAACAAGAATAAACAATGACAGAGAAAAAAACTTACAATTTAACGCCTTCGCTGCGGCAATTAGCTTAATTCGTAACTAACCATATTTTGTAAGGGGTCGAAAGACCCCCTACCGCATTGAACGTGATAAGTAGGTAGATACAATATTGACAATATGGACAGTGGGTACCAGTCTAAGGATATGCTAGATACTACCGTCACTACGGAGTTTTATTCGAAATACACAAAAGTGACGTCACGTTTGACGTCACCTACTCTTTTAAGTTCTTTCGAATTTATTAAATACCTAGAAGTTCTGTCCAAAAACTATTGCAATCAACATTTTAGTAATAATTAATTTGTGTATTATTTCGTGCAGCGCGAAAAATAATTTTAATTCCTGGGTTAGCAAAATAAACGCATGCCGATGATGTCTCGGGGTTTGTGAGCGTTTTTAATAATAAGTCCCACTTTATTGCTGACCACAAGAACACAATTTGCTTGTGTTTTGATACGAATTTATTATCTATCTAAGCATCCTTATGTAAGCGACAGTGTGTGGCCTGGGTCTAAATTCTTTTCGTTGTCTTATTTTGTGTCCTCAAAAGACGCGACGCAGTGATTTTTGTATGAGATGATCAGTGGTCGGATATCCCGGTGCAACAAGGGGTGAATGACCTCAAACATTATCCTAATATGGATATACCACGGGATTCCACAAAATTACATCCAGTAAAGTTTAGTAATATTTTGTACCGCAAAATAAGTGCATGTACATACAAGCGTTTATTATTATGCGATTTCGACAATTATTTTAAAAGATAGGTTATAAATGTTGTTTAATATTGACCTTATTAGTACCAAATAACCTTTTGGTATGAATATTCTTAAATAAAAGAGTTTAGCTTTAAAAATAGAAGCTCTTTACTAAGGCACAATAGGTTCCACTTCTAGAAATTGCGAACGTAAAAAAAAAACAGAAATATCATATAATACACGATTATTTTAATCCATAATCAGGATTAAAACAATATCCATACCCAGCCTAAATTAAACATTTTAGGTGAGGTCTCCCGCAGATACCTCAAAATTTTATTAATTTAAAGTTAAAAGAAAAATTGTATCCAATAACCACTGAATGGTACATGGTCTTCCTGAGGTCATCAATTACTAAGTTAGAAAAAATAAACCTGGTTACGGATTAAACATCCTCGTGTATGTAATATAAAATCAAACATTTTTAAGCATGAATACTTGACACACCTATGCAGACAAACCGTTGTTCAAAAAACTTTTTTTTAATTCGGACAAGTTTGGGATTATTCGACTTAGGATCATGAGCTCTTTCAATCCTACTAGGAGAAAAAAAGTGTCCAAAAATGTTTTTTTTCCATTACGTTATCGTTTTTATAGACTTTGTATGGCGATTTAAAAGAAAAGAATTAAAAGAGCTCGTGATCCTGAGTCGAACAAGCCGAAACATGTCCGAATTAAAAAAAAGTGTTTTGAACAACGGTTTGTGAAAACGCCCAAAGATTTCGTTTATGTTCGCAATTTGAGCTGCCTTTTTAAGCATACCTATCAGATCTATATTTTTTTTTTCAAACTAAACCCGAGAATTTAGGTCATATCCATATTAACTTTTCTACTTGGTATCCCCTGGTGTTGCACCGGGATATCCGACCACTGGAGATGATGTTTTGTTTTCATTTGCTGATGAATGCATTAAAATTTAGCGTGAAAAAAATACAAGTGCACCGGATTTTTTTTATATAGGTATTTGATGAGTCGAAATAGTGACTAAAAGCGTAACAGAGTTGTATGAAACAAGAAAACGAAAAGAATTTTGACCCGTCTACTAAAAACGGTCACGTTTATAAATTAACTTACTTATTTCAGCATTCATTTTGTTGTACTCTGTACTCCCTTGCATGCACCGACCTGCCCTAACATGACATTTCCTAGTTGCTAACCAATTATTTTACTACACGAACTCAGGTCCAAGCACCTCTGAGTAGGCTAACAAGTTTTTACTCGAACAAACTTCGTGCAAATTGCTTGTTAAGTGTAATGTAGAAAAGGTGACTGCCTACAATGCCTACTGAGTCTGCTTAAGTGTTAAGGATATTATTACAACACGCCGTCAGCAAGATTGAACTAATTAATAATTAATATTTTCTTCGGTTACCGCGAGGATGACTCATGAAATAAAACTATGAAAACGGATAAACTCGCGTATATTAACCAATTTTAACTTAATTTCGACGTTTCGAACACTTTAAAGGGTTCGTGGTCTGCGGATGACTGACAATGGAGGAAATTTGATAGATCTACCTCCATCAAAATAAGAAAGATAAGTACAAAACTACCCACCAAAGAAAAATATACTAAACCACAGACAATAAATTTTAAGGGTGGGTGTACATACTAAATTTGCAAATTAAGCTAGTTACTCATTACAAGTACTTTAAGAATGAAGACAAGAGACAAAATAAATAATCTACGCCAGTTCTATCCCTACGCCACTGCCTGAGAAGTAATTAATAATTATCATAATTTTCTATCGGATTTCTTACCATTTGGAAATATAATAGTGCATTACGACACAAGTGCGAAAAACATATTCGAAACGAGTGGCGATGTTTTAAAACACGACCGATAGGAAGTGTTTTAAATCGATACGAGCTCCGAATTCCGTTTTTGCATGTGTCTCGTACAACATTTTTTGGTGCAGATGGCCCTCCGAAGTTTTGGACCTGACGTAAAATGACACAATTCTCGCACTAGAGCCTAAAAAGGAACCATCTGTACTAAAAAAGTTTTATTTTGTTGAAATAGTATTCATACGAATGTTCCAGTTGCTCGTGGAGTCTTGAATAGGTCAACGTACTTTTATTTTATGTTTAAAATAAGACAGAAATAATTATCAGAAGCAATTGTTTATTTTATAAAACATTATAATCATTTGGTTTGTTAGTTAGAATAAATCATTTTGTAACTTCATTTTATTTTTATGTCATTTGCTTGATGGGTGCGCCAAAGTATTTATAAAATTGCAACTTAGATTATTGGAACTCCGAAAATTTTTCTTATACAATTTAACTTCATAATGATCGGTATTTAGAATAATCTTTGTTCATAATCATCATCACATAGAATTATTTATGTTCATAATATTGTTAATCATACATATTTTTAGTACTAACTTTTATGTTTATATAATTTTTCACTATACTTATTTCATGCTATATATTCTAATATTATAGGTATTTATTTTTATCTGTACTGGTTTTATGTATGAATTATTTTTGTTTAATTAAATATAAATCATACTATTACTGTAAACTAGCTACCTGCACAAATCAGGTTGTGGCAGAGTAGGTACTGTACTAAACGGGTTCCCTCTAAACTTTTTTTGTCCGAAACGCTTCGGACATAACAGACTTGGTGTAATCTATTTTGGCATCAACTTAATGAGACAGAAACATCACTTGGCTTAAATAACAATATTTCGAATATTATTTTGTCCGAAACTATCTTGGCATATCATTAATTACGCCGAGTGTTATAAGACAGAAATTAGATTTGCATTTTTTTTTGGACATGTAGCCACATGTTCGAAACTTGCCTTTTTCGTCAGGCAGAATTTGCTGTGAGGGTGAAAATTTCTGCAAATTTTTTAGCAACCTAGAAAGTACTCAGCTCAGTAACACAGTAAGTAACGTATAGAATATTACTACTACCTCGATTATATTGAGAGGTTGTAATTATTCCTTCTCTGTTATGCTAAAACAAACTATGCCGATACTTTTTATGCACATCCAGATTATGCCTCATCATAAATAGGAGCATCGAAATTATGCTCGAATAATATTAGAACAAATCTGCCACAAAGAAATATGCTAAAGTTGAGTATGTCACAACAGTTTCTGCACAAAGCCCATTATGACTACATAGTTTATGTTATCCATAAAAGAATTATACCACAACAAAGTGAACCTAATGGGAAAATGTTTATAAATAAACGATTTATTTCAAATAACTTTATGAGTATAGATTAATCTACTTGACGACTTTAGGAGGATAAAATTTCGAAATAAAAATCGTTATGAACATTGTAGGTAGAAGTATAATTTTTAGTAACAAAAAAGTATCAGAAAATTTTTTCGGAGTAATGATGATTATGAGTAAAAAACGGTATTAGTAAAAATATTCGAAGAAAAAATTGTATAAGTGCCAATATGAACCCTTGCTTGATTTTATGTTTACTGACGACCAGCGCCACTGGTGGTGGTTTTTAAAAATTAGAAAGAAGCCAGAGATGAAACCCGATATTAACTTTGTGATTAATGAAATCACGTTAAAATATAAAAGCAAATTGGAAGACTTAAAAAAAAAAGTGTTTCTCTGGAATCTCCGTGGTGGGGCTAGGACTCCATAATAATATAATCAAAGGATGAACAATTGAATGACGCTCTTGCTAATTTTAGAATACTCCCACAATGTCGTAACAGATGTGCTTACCATAGAAAAAAACAACTGCGAAAGACTCTGGTTGTCACGGGAATCGAACCCGCTTCCTTTGAATTGCCGGTCCAACGTGCTTCCAATTACATCAGACGACCCTGAGTGAATCACAGCGAATTTAGTCAATGGTATTGTGAAACTAATAACTAGCGACATCTGTACTCAATGTTTCGAAGGTACTACAACCTTAAGCCACTCAAAGACGTGTGTCTACCACAATCGTCCGCTAATTTGACAACTCTCCATTGCGTTGAATTTGCTTTAGAAGGCGCTGTAATCAATTCAGATTATTTTAGAATAGTCAAAACAGTGAGTCCCAATCTTTCTCATTACACATCTGAACATGCACTCTAGGGCTTTCACTAGCTCAGTATTGCAATCCGTCGCACGCGCCCGCACCAGTTAGCGCCGTTCATAGAATTTCTTATTAGACAAACGTACGTTGCAGATAATCCGCGTCAGTTAGCTCTAATTCCTTCGCTATGACAATTGGAGGCTTACTCACCTGGGTGCTTAGACAAGTTGACAATCGCTTAATCGTCAATCGTAAGCGAAAGGCAGCTAACTGTCTTTGTCGTACTAATATGAAAGGGTGACAGAGAGGGAAAACTACGCTACGCCACTAAGCGCTAGCGATTGGCAACTTGGCTTAGCATCCTGAGCATAATTTTATGCCAAGTACCTACTTGTAACCACCTTACCTGCTCCCATAGCTGATGGGGACTGTACATATGTAGGTATTATTTATTTTATTGTGAGCAGGGTGCACGCAATTCTAGAATACATATACGTGTTAAAGCGTACTAATTAAAAGGCCAAATAAATGTTGATAGAAATAAGATCTAAAACTTATATTTGCATATGAGTGCAATGATTGTTCGATTGCCGTCACGTCCAAACTATCCAATCGAACGTTATCGAAATTTGCATACAGATTGAGAAGTGACGTTTGGTTATTTTATGATTCCAAAATATGCATAGTGTTTAAGTTCTAGATTACTTTTTATTATTAGTTTTCCTAAAAGATTGCCAGATAAATTTTGAATTAGGCTCTTCTTGTATCTTAGGGCAAAGTCGTATCCAATTATTTACAAATTAATATTACAATTTAGCAGAACTGGTATTTTGTGCGTAGAAGCAGACTTATATTATTATAAAGTTCTCTTTTATTTATTCTTTATTCAATTTTAAAGTAAAAAATGTAATGTAAACAATAGTTATAAATATACCTAGCTACCTAGGGTGCCTAAATTGTTAAAATAAAACAGGTGTTTTTATTATAACTATTTATTTATCTATATGTATTTTATTAAAAAAATAAACAAGTAAATGGCTTTAGATTGAAACTTTTTTGCTGGGATTTGTTATTTACTTTAAATTTAAAAATGTGATGTACGTCTCTATTGATATCTACTCAAATACTCCCCCCCCCCCCTCATCCCTATTTATTTTCAAATCAGTGAAGAAACGATCGTGATAATTGTAACTAACGGATACTTTTAACTGGGGGTGGAAAAAGTAGCCCCAAAGTAATGGAACTATCTCAACTATCCGATGTAATTAAGCCATAAAAACTATAGTAATTAACCCACAATCGACTAAATTGACTAAATGTCACGTAAAGTCACAATACCGCTATTGTATCCAACGAAATAATAGACTACAATTAAGTAAAAATAGCAATAGTTTGAAAGTAATAATAAATTCCAAGCCCATAGCTCGGAATCGAACCCCAGGGATCGAGACGGCACACTTGTTGCAGACAAAATTATTTTCACTAACTTTGACACTGCGAATTTATTTGATTTAATTTGAACGATTTATTATACTTACTTATCACTATACAGGGTGTAAGTCTAATACGGGCGAAGCTCTTAACGGGTGTTAGTTTACGACGTAATAAGTACATTCAATTAACTTTTACTTAAAATTAGAGTAACAAAATTTTCCATACAAAATAATTCGGCGCGCAATGTAGAGCAACATACGCGAGTTAAACACTCGTTGACAGCTAATTTCAAAAGCAGATGACATAACTGCCATATCAACAATAACAAATGTTCGTACCTACATTGCTGCTCCGATAATCTTTAAAAAAATCTGTGGGATCATAATTAAGAGTAAATTTAAAAAAACCTTGTAATCCATGATTACACTAATGAATTCCATGCCCGGTTTAATTGATCGCCCGTATTAGATTTACACACTCTATATATAATCACTATCTGCACATGCAGTGAAAGTGATAAGCAATGCTCGGCGGGGGTGAGCTGTTTTCATACTAAATTACATGTATTACGAAATTTTGTATGAAGACAGCTATCTATCTATCTATCTATTGTATCACGTGACATTTAGTATGAAAACAGCTCACCTTCGGCGAGCATTGCTTATCACTTTCACTGCATGTGCAGATAGTGATTATATATATATATATATATATATATATATATATATATATATATGTGTGTACATTTAAGTACCTATAGTCACATGGATAAATAGTTAAGCAAGCGGAATTTACCTGTAAGTAATTGTTACATTCACAATAACTAGAATGAATAAGTGTAGATTTAAAATATGAGTAAGTGTAGATTCAAAATATTTTTTTTTGTTGGTAAACCAAAAAAAAAATATTTTTTTCTCAAACATGCAATGAAATGTTGTAATTACGTGCCTAAAAAGTGGCCGGGAAGTACCTCGTTGCCGGCCTAGGCCGGCAAGTGCCTCTTTCTTAATTTTCATTTGACATAGGGTTGTGACCTGGCATCTTGGCTTTTAGCCAATAATTATCTGTAAGTAATATTAGTATTAAAAAAAATCATGGGCAAATTTTTGCATTACTCAAAATAATATTTAAAAAGTAGTATTATACGGCGCGATCCGTCGGCCCCGATCACCGCATGCGATTAATTGGACCCAACCGACCGCGTCGTCTGATACCGCTTTTTAAAAGTAAAAATATGCAACTTTCAAACATGTCAATCTTAAAAAAAAATGAGGTGTCGGTGTCGTATTTTTGACTTTTGTTGTGTTTCAAAGACTTAGTTATGTAGTTGACTTATAATTTCTTAGAAAGAAGATACATTTTTTTGTTTCATTTCATTGCATGTTTGAGAAAAGCATTATACATACCTCGGCCATGAAGTGACGGGTTGCCGTCCGAATACTATCCGTCTACATATATTCGGCCGGCAACCAGTCACTTCCCGGCCTCGGTAGTAATGTACTAGAACTGTTTTGTAAATGTGATTGACAATGCTGTGATTGATAATTTAATTTTACTATCGTGAGACATAATACCTATAAAGCGTGTTACACCACCACTGAAAACCTTGAACGGGGTGATTAATAGGCTATACTGAACAACTTTTACATGGCGCCGATCATGAAATCTAAAAAAAAAATCGTCTTTTTCATACATTGTGACCGACCCATAACAACATTTTGTACGAAAGAGCGGGCACCGGTCTCAAAAACGACCACTCTGCATCCTTTTGTATTTTTTCTTGTACAGAATTGTTTGTGCTATAGGATGGCGTTGAAGTTTGAATTCTGTTTTTTTTGTGTCCTCCCCGTTGTGGGTGTAAAAAATATTTACAATTATTTTTATTAGATGACGAAGCGTGTAGCGGATTATTGCATTGTTATATGCATAATCTCTTGACGAAACCTGTTGTGAATGTTTTGATGTGAAATTTTGATTTGAGTAAATGCATACTTATTGTTAATAAGTTAAATTCATGTGACTAAATATAGTCACTGGGCGGGACATGTTTCGGAGAGCCTAGGTCCCCATTATCAAGCACTGAGCCGTGCTAACGCGACGCGCGCACGGCACGTATCAAATACTTGATAACGCAACCGTTTAGTTATATTTATAAACTTATAATTAAGTTATTTTTATTTTTAGCCTAACACAAGGGTATGATGTAAAAAAATAGTGAACACGCGTTTGTTTCTTTTTTTACATAAATATAGAGATATACCTATCTATTGGGAATGTTACACGACGTCATGCCTTAGGTACATTTTTACCTAGTAGTGACGTCACGAGCCCCTACTATAGAACTTTGACTTGTTTATTTTTGTAATTTTTTTTGTTGATTGGCAAAACAAAAAAGTGTTTATTTTGTTGATAATGTAAACAAATAAATATATCGTCAGTTGTAATATGAATTAATGTAACCACCAAATGACGATTTTTCAGGAGAGCCCAAAAACTAATTTGACATTTATAAAGTATGTTGTATCTTTTTAGTTAATTATCCTATTGGAATGATGTTTATCTTGTTTGTTTTATTTTTGAGAGGTCTATTTGACACACAGTTACTAACTGCGACCACAGTTGTAGTTCAGGAAATGGCTGGTGCTTACGTTAAATATTTAAAAAAAATTTTGGAGTTACATTAATAATTTAATGAAAATCATCAAAAGTGGATTTCGTAACTTAGTGTAGGTAACTCACAAATTGAAACCGAATTGCTTATAAGCCATACATCACAGATGGCGCTTACAGCATTGACATTTATATAAATATGGTGAGTACATTAGGAAGGACATATTTTGTACTTTACAAATTCGTACTTACGTTAAAATATTGTCTATGATTTTTTGAAACCTTTACATACCTTAATAAAAAACGTAGAAACCTAATAAACTGACAAAGTTTTTGTTATCGTATTCGACATTTTTTCCGAATATCAACATTTTAAATATACTGTTCGATAGAGCAGGAAATTTGCAGTCGAACTGTATACTTAACGCAATTTCCTCATTTTAGTGGTTACATTAATTCATATTACAATCGACGATATATCTTGGGGCATCTTACACGAATTGTCATAGTCCTGCGGTACGCTCAATTAAGGCTTGCGGGTACCAAGTGACAATTATATAATAAATAGAATAGATACGTATAGATACTTTATTACATACACAACCACGACCTAGGAACAAATATTTGTGATAAATAAATACACGAATTGGGATCTAACGGGTTATTTTTTTTTATCCATTCGTATCTCATTATTTTTAATTACATTTAGATAGTGACAGGTAGTCTACTTCCATGCCACTATTGTGCCAGAGACGGTGTGTACATGGGTTTACAATTTCACATAAGACGTACACACAATTGGCGTAATATTTTCACAAAAGTTTTAATGTAGAGGGATACGAGTAATTGTCACGTAATCTTAATTTTGAAATGTGTGAAGTGAACAGTTATGCAAAGTTTTCACCAACAATTGTACTCCCACTATCATTTGACACAATCAACCTACACACAGAGCATGCTGCTTTAAATAGCTGCATGAGATAATAAAAAAAACTTGGTACACATGATATGGATAAAAAATCTTACTTTGACCGGTACTTTCTTTTTATACGACTGAAATCTTGACTGTTTTTTAAGGAAAGTAATTGTGTCGATTAACTTCAAACTCAGATAAACCCAAATAAGATAAAAATATTATTGAACCGGGTTACTCACGTACTTAAGTCGATGATTGCTCAACATATTTCGTCATATTAAGAGGGTCCTCGTCCAGAGCACCCTCGGTCGTACGCGTCACGTTAGTTTTATTCTAAAACTTCAGAGATTTATTGAAAAAAGTGACAATTCGATGATTTGAAAATGTAAATATTTAAACTTTGATTAGGATTTACCTTCATTTGATGTAAGGTCAATGCGGGTAAGACCGTCCATCAGGAAAGTCGGTCTACCAACTGATTTCCGACTGTAATTGAACAGTATAAGACGCATATGACGGACTTTTCTTCAAAATAAAATATATCGGACTTAGCCGCACTGACCTTAATCGATTGCAATTTATTTGTCTTTGAAAAAACTGAGAGTGGATTTGTATAATTTTGAATTAACAGACTAGATTTATGGATTGTTATCTGCAGATATTGACGCACAGTTTAAGTCTACTGACATAATACATATTGAACACGCTTTTTTCCATCATTAGTTTTTATGGACACCTGCATTACTGCAATTGAAATAAAATGTTATGATTTTGTAAAAAAAGTGATTTTAATTTTATTTCTTTCAAAAACTACTCAAAATTATACTTAACCCATAAAGTAGTAACAAAACCAGTTTTTTAACCTTCTATTTTACACAAAAACAGTAAATACTCGTAATTTCAGAAGTGAATGTACCTGAGTTTGAAGTTAAGCAACTAAAACAACCAAGTACCTACGTATTTAGTGTTACCACAGCAAACTCTGGCCCCGAGTCAAAATACCGTGATAATTAAGGAGATTTTTAAATTACACATTTCATTCTTAGGTTTCTATGTTTGCAAGTATACTTTGACGAATCAAAGACAAAGAATGTCTAGTCGTTATTTGCGTTGAATCAATAAATGAAATTCAAATAAAAACGTTTAACTACTATCATAATGAAATTAATCAATCCATTTTACAGACATCATTTTAAGTAGGTACGTTTTGAAGGCATTTTATTAGGCCGCAAAGAAAAACAAAACTAAAAAAGAAGTGTTTATAATTCTGATTCGGAAAAAAATACAAAAAGTTGGTCAAAAACTATGTCCAGTATGTTGGTTACAGTCAAATGAAGTGTTATTAGTTATTACAAATTCCGGCGTAACCTTCAAGTTATGAATTTCGATCTCTTGAAAAATAATATTAGGTACTCATATGGACATAAAACCTTTTAAGGAATCGCACAAAATGTTATGACAGACCTTTGACCTTTGTCATTCAGGCAAACAACTCTGCCGGAGGGCCTAAAACATACAACTTTGGTAGTGGGACTGCTTATTAGGTACTAAAATATTATAAGATTTAGGTAAAAATAAATGTGACGTTAATCGTAAAGAATAATAGATCATTTATTATTATGCTCACTTATATATTTTTAATTTAATAAAGTGAGCTTGGTGAACACATTAATTATAGAAAATAAGTTGAAATTGTTAGTTTTGAATTGAGCTGTTCATTTTTATAAATAAATAAAAGAATATGCAATGTTATTATGACATGTTTTTATGGAACATATCAAATCGTTACATGAAATATTTTAATATGAGTTAAACATTACGTGTTCTTTCCGTGTGTTCCAATTCTTTTAAAATATTGCATACCCAAGAAAGACATCGATATTTTTGTTGATCGGTTTTATAAATCATAAGCCACAGAAAAAAGAACTACTTCAACCTATGAAACTTATGAAGACCAACTGGCCATTGACCAAGTGCTTGAAGCCCACGTCAGATGTGAACTAGGTCTTTATTCTGTGGTTTATGATTTATAATGTATAACTTTTTGAGACTGGAGCTCTCTAAAGACTTGCTTTTGCTTTATGTTTTAATTTATCAAAATTTCTTTCGTAACCACAAACCCTTCCTATATAAATAGGCAAGTACACATCACAATTGGATAGGTACAAAATATTCAATTACATTTATCATTGTTTTGGAAAAGTTCATTCATTGTGCAATAATAATTCATTTCTGTTTTCATCAATCGTAATCGGATACAGTTTCGAATATAAATTAATATCTTACTGTGAACGGAAATACAATTTGTATCAAGAGTTTTAAAATAAACGTTGATTTGGGAAACAAATAAAGTCTTCCTGAAAACGATGGAAATCGGACTTAACATTATATCAATTGGTAATTGTTAAAAGAACACTTAGGACACTGCACTCCACTGCGCAGTAATTATAATGTAATAATATTTTTTTACTGGCCGTGTGGTGACGGCAGTAAGAATACATTTGTCACCCCCCCTAACTCCTCCTGCGGGTGTCGTAAAAGTCGACTAAGGGACTGAACTGTCACTGACCGTTATTTGATAAAAAATGATAATGAGCAGCAGCGTTATCATAGTGGACACATTACTGCGATCGCCAATCCGCTTGCTCAGCGTGGCGATTATGGGCATTTACCTCCTAATGCGTCTATACGCATAGTTAATAGGAGAGGCCTACGACCAGCCGTGAACTATCATAGGCTGATGATGATGAACAAAAAACAGACCTTTGAACCCACGTCTTCGATGGAGCCAATTATTAAGAACATTACTAACATTTACCTTTTTAGATGGAATAGATTCTTCTTTTACATGAAAATAATTTCAGGAAATGACGACACTTGACTAATATTTCATGTATCTTGATGGTATAAATGGCGGCTACTAAACGTTCACGTACAATCATAGTTGATTTGAATTGGAATCTTCGAGAAAATCCTGCTTATACGGTGTTCCTATTTAGTCGGCGCCTAAAAGTCTGACCATAAAGTAGGATATGTTTGCTGAAGATATTAACCGTCTTTAATGGTTCGTATAAAAATGTACGCATCAACGTTGGCGTGGGGTGACCTAGACATCCAGAGACACCTTCAATGGATTCTAAAATAGTATACTTATTTTTTGAAGTCACTTCTATACCCACTGACTTGCTTCATTTAACTGTAGCTACATGTCATCGCTGTTATTTTACATAGCAATAGAGTCTTTCGCAAAAATCAAAGCTTGTGAGTGGATACGCAAAGTTTGTGTGAGGAAACTATGTGATGCAAAAGGATGAATTCGTTTATTCATCTTAACATTACTTTAAACAGTATTTTGATTCGTAAAGTATAATTATTGTCAGAAATATCTAAATCGTTTTTAAGCTCAATCGGTCACAAATAATCTGTAAGCATAATTTTGTGTTTATGACGGTCCCAAGTGTATTGCCTGTCGTCCTTCCTGTACCGTTCTAATAAATATGAAAAGAGACGCATAGAATGACAAACGCACAGTTATATGAATGTAAACGCCCAAAGTCGGTGTTCAAGGTACCAATAGCTATAACAATTATTATTTAAATAATTTATGAAAAAAACGTAAACTTGGATATTCCTAAACACATCGCTAACCATTAATTATCGAAGAGAATATATACACATAGGTTTCACAAGAGGTGAAAGTTCTATTATCGAAATTAAGCAAGATGCAGAATTCAGAATATTGTTGTTTTCCTCCTCTGTTAAATCAGATTTTAGGGTACATTTTATTTACTCTAATGTTAAATATTATGTATCTAGGGTAGCAATGTACAAGTTGCAGAAAGTTCTCAAAATTGCGGAAATTTACTCGGATATTTGCGAGAATTTCATGAGAATTTAAGAGTAAGTTCTCATTGAGAATTTATAAAAAGTGTTAAGAAGGTTATTGTATTTCACAATTAAGTACCTAAACAAGGCAAAAATGTACCGTAAAAGGCATGTATATTGTATATACAACGGTTTTGACATGATTAGATTACTCGTAAATTTTAGATTGCCAAGAACATTCTCTATAGAAGTTTCGCGATTTTTTTTCATCTACTTATTGACTGTAAAAATAACGACAGACTGGCGCCAAAGTTGTATTACGTACACACTTAACACTGAAAAGGATAAATAAAGAAAGTGCAATTGGTCCTCAGATTGTGTGCAGTTGGAATAAAGAATGGAGTATGAGCATAAAGACAGGGACGAAAATGTATTTAAATTGTTGCACGAACCAACAAAACAATAATATACAAAATGTAAATGAGAGAGCGAGAGAGAGACATTTTTAGTTTTAAAGTAAATACAATAAAAAGATTATCCATCTTATTTTAAACATAACATTTTGCATTTAATCATTAATTACATTAAAAGGAAAAATCTCTCTAATGAGTCTGAATCCCGAAAAAAAAATTAAATAACGTCCTCGTCCACATAAAACGCGCACAGCGTATTGTAATCGCGTAAAAATTAAGAGAATTGAATGCTCCCTTATCCTTATTACGAACAAGAGGAATAAATTAGAACGAAAATCAGATTAAGCCCTAAAACATAATTTGTGCCGTATAATAATATATAAATATTCAACAGAATGGCTAGTATTTTATTCTATTACCTACCTAAATATTATCAATATTATTAAGGAATCAGAGTAATTAGATTGACATTCAATCAACTATACTTGAGAAAAGTTGTGATTGGCGCCCAACGTGGGGCTATTACTCACAGCAAATTCTGTGTAGGTAGTTTTAATGATATGAATAAAATTATAGCGTTGTCAGAAAAAAAAAACACTTGACCGCAAAGGCAGAAATGTGTGAGGAGTGTTAGCAAAAGTAAAAGGTTGGCGCCCAAACGTGGGGCCAATTCTTGTATGTAAATAGAGCAAAGCGCCTGTGTTGTAGTGACGAAGGATTCAGTAACAATTGTGTTAAGTCACATTATATTAATCTTTTGAAAATACTTTGTCGATTACCATAAGGACTAGTATATATTAGAGAAAAGGGCAGGGCTGCGACAGAATAGTGAAACTCGATAGTTTAATAATACAAAGCTAGTTATCGTGACTAAAACTATATTTATTTCAAGACGACATGACAAAGTATACAAAAACATATTACACCTTGCAAACATAAACATAGACACGTCGTAAGATAATAGAACACAAATTGATTTTTATAATTAGAATTTCAATACTAAATATCGCCGTACCTAGACGAAAATAAATGAGATTTAATATAAAACCCAATACCACGCACAGCAAAAACACTGTATACATTAACATAACCGAATATATTAAGCAACTTATAAAAACGCAACACAAAATCACCTTATTTCGCCCATTCGTCATCCTTTTCATAAGCAAAGCGTGAAATGAGACAGTTGACTTCATTCGTCATTTCGTGTCAACTGTAATGGCGTCAGGTATTTTTCAGGTAAATGAGATTGGATGAGATTTGGAGGCTGAGCTGGATAAAGTAGTGTAAACCTACTTAATAGCTGTTTTCTTATGTTGCCGCGAACTTATGTTGAATATTGAGGTTATGAGAGTGGCATCGGTAATGTAGTAAGATACTGTCTCCTAGAAGTGTAAAAAGGATTTTAATATGTTATTGCGACAGCTACGTTTTAACACGGAAATGTGAGATTTTATTGGGAAGCATGTACTTGGTGGTTTTATTCTTTATGGTGACGTAAATTTAACGGTGTTTTTATCAGTGAAGTGGTATTTTAGACTTTGTCACAAATTTAAAAAATACAGTGGATCGGAGATGTAGTGTGACTTCTACGACAAAATATAAAAGTGTCCCCAATTTGCCAATCAATATAATTATTGTGCCTAATGGAGAACTTATTGTTCTATTAAAATATTTGAAGCATATAGTTAGGTACTTTTCATCAGAATACGTGAATGTAGGTCTTTAATACACTACGTGAATTTCATTCTCGTAAAAGTCATGAGTATTTGTAATAAAATGTTAAAGAATAAATATTAATGATATTTAAATTAATGTGTGTAATTATGAGTAATAGGTAGGTAAATGTTCGAATTTTATCTTGTTTACATAAATCTCACAGACACCAACATTGTGTTAGTTCATTATAATGCAGAGGTTGTTCAGTCCTGAAATGGATTATTAGGTATTTCGTATTACTTTTTGGTTCCTTATGAATAAAGAAACAATATGAGTATTAGGTACTTATACGCTAAGGCAACTCATGTTATTAAGATTATGTTTTCATCCTATTACCTACGCCTCCACACCTATATCTAAGTTCTAACAAAGATTCAATACTTCTGATAAAATAAATATAAAACTAATTACGCACACGTATGTTTCTGTTAATAATGTTAATATTTTATAAATATCTGTGTCACAATTCGAATATGTTGTTTGCGACATAAGCGACTGACGATAGTTAACATACAATAGTTCAAACACGTTAGATGTTAAAATAATTAGAAATAAATTAAAATTACCTTGTCATGTTGGTTCTTAGTAGGTACTAAAACCTATATTTGGTTACGGTTTGAGGTACTAATATTTAAAATATATAATATATACCTTCTATATTTCTATAGGTAATGTAAATATTTTGTAAACATCTGCGTTACAATTCAAATATGTTGTGCAAAAGCAACTGAGGATAATATACAATAATTCAAACAAATATAACAATGTGTGTACCTACTTGATAGCTTCTTGTTAATCTTTGCATGCATTTCCTAGTTCTGTTTGTATTTGTTGATAGAAAATGGGAATCAGATACAGTGGTTTGTTTCAGACACTATTAATAATTGGTACATAGACATGTGTATTACAGTGCCTAACAAGGGAAAATATTTGAGAATTTGAGAGGTCTATAAGTGTCTACATACAGAACATTACACTATAACAACTATGCATACTACACTATAATAACTATAGCATATTATGTGACACGCGTCTTGTTCTCATGAACCTACTACGTGTAGCTACATAATTTTGTCTACCAACACCAGTGTCCTCTCAGTTACTCAAAGGTTAGCTGGAAGAGTTCCCTTAAAGGGATAAGTTCGCCTTTGTATAATGTCACTGTATATGTTTTGTTTGTTATTGTTATGATTTTGTGCAATAAAGTGTTTACTACTACTACTACTACAACTTTACTGCATTTGCCTACTAAAACTCTGTGAAGTATTGTGTACTGACCCATTAAGACAAATGGAACGTACTAAAATTTGATGCGGTAACGTATAAGAATCCTTCAAATATAGATTATGATATTTAGAAAAAAAAAATCGAAAAAATTCTCGCTAAACTCATCACAGTACTTGACACGCTTTCAGCGAGGCATATCCGAGAATCGTGAACCGATTTCCAACTATTTTTTAAACGTACCGATATAACCTCACAGTGGATTCGTTGGCACCAAGTCAGGGTTTGATGGCCCTCCGTCTTGGAGAAATTGGTTGAAGTCGTTATTTAACTTACTTAATATGGTGATTATTTCGTGACGAATTGGTAATTACGTGATGCATATCTATGGCGCACTCAGCATGGCATATGATGAGAAACAGTGCGAGGACTCTCGTTACGATACTCGGTCCCTTTGCCCCTTACTACTACTAGGTGTCACACATGATGCATACGTATGGTAGACTCAGTGAGGCATAATTAAATAAGTCACTAGAGAGATTACAATTGTAATACACAAATATGCAAACGAGATAGCTAACCTTACTACACATCAGTTGCAAAACTGATGTACTAGTGACCTACGTATGGTGACAAACGGATTCAATTGATTTTTTTTCAGTTGGTACGAGAATCATACATGATGCATGCTTGTGGATCCGAGTAATGTGGCAAGGGCCACACTACTGGGATACCTAACTCCACTGGGTTTTTTTCCAGTTGGAATCACAACTGTCACATATGATGCATACCTGTGGCACACTCAACGAAGCACAATGATGAGAAGCTGTGCGTTGACTCTTGCAGCAATACTCGGGTCCCCAACTCCACTGGGTTTTTTCCAGTTGGTATCACATAAGATGCATACCTGTACGCACTCAGTGAGGCATATAGGCTAGCGACTAACCCCTAAAAAGACGCTTCATAAAAATGGGAGTATGTGACTACTTTGTTCCCCAAACTTTAAGTGAAAATAAACTTTCTTTGTATTCAGCGACCCCGAAAACATAAAAAGTAGAATTAGCAGTGCTTATGTTTTAGTCACTACCATGCCATTTTAGGGGTTGTATACGCTCGCTTAGTATGATGAGAAGCAGTGCGTTGACTCTTGCCACACAACTTGGGTCCCTAACTCAAGTTGGTTATCACGTATGATGCATACCTGTGGCGCACTCAGCAAGGCATAATGATGAGAAGCAGTGCGTTGACTCTTGCAGCACTACTCGTGGTCCCTAACTCCACTGGGTTTTTTCCAATTGGAATCACAACTGTCACATATGATGATATGACCTGTGGCGCACTCAGCGAGGCATAATGATGAGAAGCAGTGCGTTGACTCTTGCAGCACTACTCGTGGTCCCTAACTCCACTGGGTTTTTTCCAGTTGGTGTCACGTATGATGCATACCTGTACGCACTCAATGAGGCATATAGGCGAGCGACTAACCCCTAAAAAGA
Source organism: Thaumatotibia leucotreta (assembly GCA_025490895.1). Taxonomy (NCBI): domain Eukaryota; kingdom Metazoa; phylum Arthropoda; class Insecta; order Lepidoptera; family Tortricidae; genus Thaumatotibia; species Thaumatotibia leucotreta. The sequence continues at coordinate 4,264 of JALPQI010006012.1, read as the reverse complement.
CGCTTCCTAAAAATGGGAGTATGTGACTACTTTGTTCCCCAAACTTTAAGTGAAAATAAACTTTCTATTCGTATTCAGCGACCTCGAAAACATAATAAAAAGTAGAATTAGCAGTTTTTATGTTTTATTCACTACCATACCATTTTAGGGGTAGTATACGCTCGCTTAGTATGATGAAAAGCAGTGCGTTGAGTCTTGACACATTACTCGGGTCCCTAACTCCAGTTGGTGTCACATAATATATGATCATATTATTATTATGCATATATGCTGTGAAGCACTTAGCGAGGTATACTTAACTCGTATGATGAGAAACAGTGCGTTGATTCTTGACACACTACTCGAATCCCTATCTTATCTTATTGGTGGGGCCCTTACGGATACACTTTACACCCATTGGGATCTTTTGTGTAAACTCGGATCCCTAACTCCACTGGGTTTTTTCCAGTTGGTGTCACAACTATCACAAATGATGCATACCTGTGGCGCACTCAGCAAGGCATATGATGAGGAGAAGTGCGAGTACTCTCGCCGCGCTCGCGGCGCCTTGCACTCGCCTGCTGTCGATTTTGTGCATTGTTGTGTGTCGTGGAGTACTGGGGAGGGAAACAATCAATTAGGGAAGATTATTTTACAACAGGAATGGACATTTTGAGGTGATTTTCATGAATGAGTTACCTATCGAATGTTTCAAAATGTTCACATTAGGCATAGGATACATTTCGACCAACTTTTTATGAATATACGATTACCTACACAAAGTCGAATTAATATGAATGTTTTAGATTTGATTGAACACCATATTATACAAGAATATTAATGTATTTTTTTAAACTCGTCGTTACAATTGATATAATTTGATACAAACAGTGTAGGTATTACTATCATGCATGCTTTTATTAAAACTTAGAATGATTGAAAATTAAATGCAGAGTTATTCTAGACCGTGATTTTTGATAACAAAAATCTAATTTTAAAAATAATTAACTTTTTTTAGAAAATTTTACTGTGATGGAATCTACTTTAAAACAAATCGTTAGCGCTTGACAATGACAGATCGTGGCCACTCGCAGCGTTTGACAACCAAGCAGTTTACGCGTTATATTGAACGTACGAAGAAAATAAAATGAAGTGGTCCTACCTACTTAATTTTAATATTTGACAACTTTACTGTTGTTACTTGAAAACGATTGCCAGTAATGCGTATTATGGTATTATAACAAGCCCGGGTCATGGTAACACACTGTATATTTAATTTGAATTTAAAATCGGTATTTTGTTCAACTATAATATTAATGAAAGAAATATTTCTGGGTTTTATTTACGTTCAGATACTATACTACCAGGTATTATAACTTTTACTTCCGACCTTATAGTTTCTGAGGAAAGTTCAGTCATAATTTAATTGATAGATACAGCTATTGTTTTACTTCGAAGGCCGTTTAAGGCAACTAAGTTAGTAATAGTGTCAAGTAAACACCCGTATTTAAAGTTTGTTTAGAATGTGAATGCACGTGAGGTATTGTACGTGCCTCGCTACCAGTTGCCTTCAGTTTCTGCACATAGTCTGTAATGGTATGACACGTGTGACACTAACTACAACTTATATAAAAGTACAGTACAGACACATATTTTATGAATATTGTCAGAAAACGGTAATATCTGCTTTAAGGCAATGGTCTCACCATGAGCTACTCTAAGCTATGAACTATCGACCATAAACACGAACAAAAGATAGGCATTCCCTTATAAATAATCTATCACCGCCGGGCGAGTATCGCCGTCTCTCTTTTTTTACACGAGAGTATCTTTTGTTCGTGTTTATAGCCCATAGTCATAGCTTAGTAGCTCACGGTGAGACCAGTGCCTGAGGAATGTTTAAAACGTGCCCATTTTTGAGTTTATTTATCAATGAAAACGTTTTTTTGCTCTCCTGTAAAACTTGCTAAATTTTAGGTACTTCAAGTAATCCGATTATGTAATCCGTAAGAACTGTTTGTTTGTATCTCTAATAGTCATTCATTTGAGAGATAACAATAATTGAGTAGAAAAAGAATATTTTAAAATAAAGAATATATTCAACTTACTTCGCTATTTACCAATTACGACGAGGAAATATTTGCATTAAACAATTAGCAATCATCGCGAAAGGCTTTAATATTGTTTATCAAAGAACACGAAAACGAGACGGTAAAATATTAAACGTGAAATTGAATTATTTATGAATAGCTTTCGAATATGTTAATGGATTTATTTTTGATTTTGTAGAATGTTTATTATTTATAGTTGAATCTATTCGTACAATAAAAACATCATGGTAGGATTATTATTAAAATATGTATATGCTAAATAATCACCAATAAAAAACAATTTAAATAATGATTTCAACAACAACAGGACCATCTCAGGGTTTTAATCGTTCGAATTAAAAATAAAATGTTGTAAACAGGTACACGATTCTTGGAGATATTGAGTAACATAGATACAAAAAAAACACTCGAACTGAGAACTTTTAAGTTGGTTAAAAATAAGGTTCAGTTAGATTATTTCGTAAATGACGTTTTCCATTCTGGTAAAAAATACACGTTTTAAAAACAGCCATCATATAGGTTTCAGCCAAAAATTGAGATTTTTTTAGGTTAGACAACAATGCATTTTAATATTAGTTATAAGTTCACGTTTGTAATATGTTTATAAGATTAATTTAAGTAACGAACTTATCAATTAGTGACCTATTCAAATAGACAATACATGTTTGAAATGCGAGCAGAAACAAAACAGATGCTGGATAGAACTACATAGGATATAGCAATAGGAGCTTCTCCTAGCTTTTTCACCTAAACCATGAGTTGCCATTTACGGTTTATAACTTTCACCAATACGCGAGTACGACCAGGATGGATAGAAAGTAAATCTGCGTTAATTATACGGCGGCAGCTCATGGTAAGCACACAATTCTATTTTTTTTGCCTTTATAATGTCGCACTGCTGGGCACAGGCCTCCTCTCATATATGAGAGGGATTGGGCTATAGTCCCCACGCTGGCCTCAAGCGGGTTGGGAACTTTGAATTTCTTCGCGGATGTATGCAGGTTTTCTCACGATGTTTTCCTTCACCGAAAGCTAATGGTAAATATTAGTTCTAATTCTAATTAAATCTTCAAGTAAATTTTAACGCTCAATGTTTCTTACACATCTACCTAATATATTTACAGTTTACAATGTATTTAGCAAAAATACGAAATGACTGTTTCCTTAGTATTTGCAATTCGAAATTCCTGATCTGTTTGCGACTAACTCATTCCAGTTAGTTCAAATAGACTAATCCCCATGGGGCTGCGATAGAAATGTAACTTTGCCTATTATCAAGATTTCTTGAGTTTATCTCCTCTGACAATTGGTCTGCGCAATCACTTTATAATGACGGCAAACACAGAAATAGTACTTGGTATTACGATTTTCGGACATTGTTATATTAGGATCATTCACTTTTTTCGTGTCACTCGTTGCTGTTTACGTTCTAGGTTACCCTTATAGTCATAGTTTGATGGCCTTAAAAATATACAAAACTTTGATTTTTAATAGTTACATTGGTGGGGTCCTTTTAGCAATGTACCGAGGAGAAGTTTCATAAATTGCGTAACTTCTATAGAGAATGTTCTCGGCAATTTAAATTTTACAAGCTATCTCATCATGCCAAAACCGTTTTGTATACATGCCTTTTAAGGTGTCTTTTTATGTCTTGTTTACTCAATTGTGAGATACAATAAAGTTCTCGTGGACACGTTCTTAATGAGAACTTACTCTTAAATCCTCATGAAAATTCTCGAACATTTCCGAGTATATTTCCGCAATTTTGGGAATGTTCTGCAACTTGTACATTAGGGTGGGTCATTTTTCAAAAATTTCGATTTTCTGAAGAGCATAGTTACGAAACGGTGCCATTTGATATTTGATTATCACTCTTATTTTTATTATATTTTTAATTCAAGTTTTTCTGCCTCCGGATTTGATTAGTAATTTTCCTAAAATGTATGGAACTTCAAAACAAAAAGTTATTATTTTCGACTTTTTTTCGTCTCTTTTGGCTCCATAACTATAGAAAAGCTATTTCCATGTAAACACAATACTCAAACATAGCTCATGTTGCAATAAAAAGTAAAAACATAGATATCAACTGTGGTCAGTACAAAATGTACTGAAGTTTCTATGAAATCTTTCAATTAGATCCGGAGGCAGAAAATTAATTCCGATGGCCAAATAAA
>JALPQI010006011.1:0-66621 GCA_025490895.1 Thaumatotibia leucotreta | reverse complement strand
TAAAAGCGACGTCAAAGATATCGTTACGGTTAGATGCCAAAAATATATTTTTTGCCTTGACATTATTGCCTTGACATTAAGGTCGTGTAAATATATTTTTGGTACTTAAACCGTAATAACGTCTTTGACGTTGACACATTATTAAAAGGTCCATTTTCGCTACAAAGCAAAAAACTTCACTTTGTATGTTTGCAAATCTTGCTACAAAGAATTGAATCAGTTGAGCTGAAATTTGGTACACTTACCTAAGTTGTATGACAATACATTAATATGGTAATTTGGAACTGGTCTGATGATGGAGTTAGAAGGTCTCCATAGGAACACTCGTTCCCGTGGACCAATCGAGCTGAAATTTGTTACGCTTTCGTAACTTTGATGATAAATTTATTTATCATTTCAGTCTTATCAATTGTCTATAAGACCGAAAGGGACAAACAATACTTATCTGCTTACTACGAGTAAGTTAGGAGATATTTATAAATAATTAAATCTTTACAGTCACCAATCTGCATCCGCCGACGAGGGTGAAATTACGGAGCCCTCCCACCCCCTGGTCCAGACCTCCAAGATAGACCCCCGAGAGATCCCAGAGGTCCCTACCAACAGGTTCCTCATGCGAGGAGGGAGGGACAACGATAGGGACAGGGAGAGGGACCGCCCTGATCCTAGGAGGGATAGAGAGAGGTATTGGCATCTTGTTTTTTATTCTAATTTGGGTCTAATTTGCATCCGCCGACGAGGATGGTCCAGACCTCCAAGATAGACCTTCGCGAGATCCCAGAGGTCCCTACCAACTGGTTCCTCATGCGAGGAGGGAGGGACAACGATAGGGACAGGGATAGGGACCGCCCTGATCCTAGGAGGGATAGAGAAAGGTATTGGCATCTTGTTTGTTATTCTAATTTGGGTCTAATCTGCATCCGCCGACGAGGATGGTCCAGACCTCCAAGATAGACCCCCGAGAGATCCCAGAGGTCCCTACCAACAGGTTCCTCATGCGAGGAGGGAGGGACAACGATAGGGACAGAGAGAGGGACCGCCCTGACCCTAGGAGGGATAGAGAGAGGTATTAGCATCTTGTTTTTTATTCTAATTTGGTTCTAATCTGCTTCCGCCGACGAGGATGGTCCAGACCTCCAAGATAGACCCCCGAGAGATCCCAGAGGTCCCTACCAACAGGTTCCTCATGCGAGGAGGGAGGGACAACGATAGAGACAGGGAGAGGGACCGCCCTGATCCTAGGAGGGATAGAGAGAGGTATTGGCATCTTGTTTTTTTATTCTAATTTGGGTCTAATCTGCATCCGCCGACGAGGATGGTCCAGACCTCCAAGATAGACCCCCGAGAGATCCCAGAGGTCCCTACCAACAGGTTCCTTATGCGAGGAGGGAGGGACAACGATAGGGACAGGGAGAGGGACCGCCCTGATCCTAGGAGGGATAGAGAGAGGTAAAGACTTCTTGTTTTTTATTCTAATTTGGGTCTAATCTGCATCAGCCGACGAGGATGGTCCAGACCTCCAAGATTGACCCCCGAGAGATCCCAGAGGTCCCTACCAACAGGTTCCTCATGCGAGGAGGGAGGGACAACGATAGAGACAGGGAGAGGGACCGCCCTGACCCTAGGAGGGATAGAGAGAGGTATTGGCATCTTGTTTTTTATTCTAATTTGGGTCTAATCTGCATCCGCCGACGAGCATGGTCCAGACCTCCAAGATAGACCCTCGAGAGATCCCAGAGGTCCCTACCAACAGGTTCCTTATGCGAGGAGGAAGGGACAACGATAGGGACAGGGAGAGGGACCGCCCTGACCCTAGGAGGGATAGAGAGAGGTATTGGCATCTTGTTTTTTTATTCTAATTTGGGTCTAATCTGCATCCGCCGACGAGGATGGTCCAGACTAGAGCTCGCGGTCGTGTCCGGGTTTCGTGTCAACGTTTCTCATACCCGTGTTCGTGTTACACGTACACGGGTTTCTGACCCGATTTACACGGGTAATTAAAGTCCGTGTAAATAATATCCGTCTGCACGGGTACACGGGTATTATTTACACGGACTTTAATTACCCGCGGGTTTGGGGACGTCCTTGACGAGAAGCCGTGTATGCGTAGAAAGTCTACTTTTTAATGGTAAAGTTATGTAGCGAAGGATGGGTCGTGAGACTTAAGAGCTATAGTACAAATGGATAGATAAGCGGAAGGCTAATTGTGTCAAATAGACCTTATTGCGTAACAGATAGAGTCGAAATTTATAAAAACAAAAAAAGTTATATCGGCTGACCTTTCCTGAACACGTTTGTTTTGTAGTGTCGAACGAATCTGCAGGTTACATTCAATAATAGACCTTATTTGCATTTGCTCAAATTATTTCGAACCCGTTGGGTTCGGTCTTAAGTACCCGGGTACCCGGGTAGCACGCGGTTTCGTGTAAACGGTATCCGTGTATTGGACACGGACACGGGTACCCGGCGGGTTCGTGTAATTCGGGTTCTTAGTACCGTCGGGCTTAAGAACACGGGTATCAGGTTTGGCGGGTTACACGTGTACCGTGAGCCCTAGTCCAGACCTCCAAGATAGACCCTCGAGAGATCCCAGAGGTCCCTACCAACAGGTTCCTCATGCGAGGAGGGAGGGACAACGATAGGGACAGGGAGAGGGACCGACCTGACCCTAGGAGGGATAGAGAGAGGTATTAGCATCTTGTTTTTTATTCTAATTTGGGTCTAATCTGCATCCGCCGACGAGGATGGTTCAGACCTCCAAGATAGACCCTCGCGAGATCCCAGAGGTCCCTACCAACAGGTTCCTCATGCGAGGAGGGAGGGACAACGATAGGGACAGGGAGAGGGACCGCCCTGACCCTAGGAGGGATAGAGAGAGGTATTGGCATCATGTTTTTATTCTAATTTGGGTCTAATCTGCATCCGCCAACGAGGATGGTTCAAACCTCCAAGATAGACCCTCGGGAGATCCCAGAGGTCCCTACCAACAGGTTCCTCATGCGAGGAGGGAGGGACAACGATAGGGACAGGGAGAGGGACCGCCCTGATCCTAGGAGGGATAGAGAGAGGTATTGGCATCTTGTTTTTTATACTATTTTTAGAATATTCTGTAGATTTACCTTTCGTATACCGATAAAAACAATACTGAATGAGTACCCTGAAATTTTGTTATTTAAAATTCTGTTATATATTTTTTTGACACCTACAATTCGGTACTCGAATATTACACGGTTCTATGTTACGTTTTCGGGGTATTTAACTAACTAATAACTCGACATTTAAATGCAGAGTCCTAATTGTATTTTTATAGTTTCAGCCAATTTCTAATGTAAGTAGCACTCTGTTCGCTATGTTCAAAACCAGAACTTAATCTTTTGAACGCCAAAAACACCCAATAATATGCAAATTGGCGCGTAGGCAGTATCGTCGAAAATGTAAAGGCCGGCCATTAACGATCAATTACGTGACACAAAATTAAGAATTGTGCTACCATTTCATTGTTTAGTGTTGGTATTGAAGATTAATTATATTACGCCATAACATTATAGTGCAAAGTTATTGTAAGTCTAAGGCCGGCCTTAACCTTTTCGCCGCTATTGACTTGAATGAACTAATCATCATCGTCATCATCATCATCAGCCTATGATAGTCCACTGCTGGACGTAGGCCTCTCCTATTAACTATGCGTATAGACGCATTAGGAGGTAAATGCCCATAATCGCCACACTGAATGAACTAATGAAGTCAGAATATTTCTTACCCCTCACGCCACGACTTGACGTCAAGTAAATAAATTCAAAATAAATTGCTCCCTCAGATGACAAGACAAAGTTGAAAATATATGTGCAATTTGTTGCTTGGCGTGTCTCTATGGCACGCTATTATTTTTTTGAAGTGGCGGGAAACAGGTTAAATAAGCGTAATGTTCAATTGGAATGATTTGCAGAGAACCCCTATTTATTATCTTTTATACCAGGATGCGCTACCGCGAGAGGGATCGCCACAACGCCTATACACGTAGCGGACGAATCATCAAAGGCCGAGGCGTTTTCGTGAGTATTTACTTTCTTGAAACAAATTTACACGTCATAACGTAATACCCAACAATGGCCCAATACTGCAACTATGGTCCACAATTTCAATTTCTAAATAAGTATCAGTCCCAATCTTCTTTTTGGCTTTGTCCAAGATTTTATTATTCTCAATGAGGAGTTGCCTATGAATAGCACGATTGCTATAACAATTACACCTAAGTGAGTAAGTAGGTGTTTATTTGTTTTCATCACACCTGCTCGTAAAAAGTGTTATTATACGCAGGCATACTTGAACGTAATGAGCTGTATTATGCCCATGGGCAATAATGGATTTTCATACGACATTACGTCGCACTAGCGCGGCGCGGCGCGCGCCGCGCGGAGGTTCCTTTTATAAAAATGATGAATGTAAGTCATCCCTGATTTTGAGAAATGATTTAGACCATTTTAGAGTAGTTCGTGAAAATATATAGTTTTTTTTACTTTTTTTGCCTCACAGGTGTGATGAAAAACATTGTGTGTGCCACGGGCGGTACAAGAATTATGAATTTCTTATTTACCGCCCTTAATACACAATGTACTAAAATATAGCTGCATAGGTACATGTAAGGCAAAAGTTGGTCATTATAAATATTCTAATGGAAGATATTCGATGTATTTGGATGGCTGGCAACCTAATTTTAAATGTCATTTCTGATGAACAGTAAACCATAGAGGAGCTTTTTTTTTAATTTTGACATCTCCCGCCCGACCTTGATAATTAATAAAATTGTGTTTGACTAAGAATATTTCTCAAATTTTCAATTTTATTTGAAAATAAGTGTGTGGTTGTAGAAAAAATATTGTATGCTACATTGTTTAACTGAGTAAAAAAATGCTCTTGTCTTTAATAACTATTTTCGGCTTAAACAAGGGTTGCATAAAATACTATTAATATTCAGAGATGGCCAATAAAATTGGATAAAGGTTTTCCAATAATATTCGTATTTTTCTTGTCTAAGGTGTTCCCATATCCACTCACTTGCTTCATGTAGCTATTGTTACATGTCATCACTCTTATTTTACATAGACATAGAGTCTATCGCAAAAATCAAAGCAAGTGAGTGGATATGTAATTTTTTTTAAGTTTTGTTAAAGTTTCGCACCCATAGTTCCGATCACTGTTTATTTGACAGACATATTTTATTCGGGCATGGTGAAACAGGGCGTTATGATTTATGTCGGTTTATTGTGCAGCGCTACCGCACGCCGTCCCGCTCGCGCTCGCGGTCGGCGACGCCTCCGCACTGGAGACAGGCGCAGCGACGCATCATCAAGCTCTCCGAATTTGAGGTTAGTAATGACTCATTACTAATGAGGTTAGGATAATGCTAGTGACGTAGTGAGTGTTGTGTGCAACCCGCTTTTCGACAAAAGTGACAATGAGGGTAGTTCTCCTTCGCCGCCCCGCCAGCGCTGCCCGCCAGGGCTCGGATACCGGTTTTTACTCCATACAAAAGAACGGTTCGAATTTCGTTCTGTTTTGTTCTTCGGTATATCAATTTTTTTTTTTTTTTTTATACCACGTCGGTGGCAAACAAGCATACGGCCCGCCTGATGGAAAGCAGTCACCGTAGCCTATGGGCGCTTGCAACCCCAGGGGTGTCACATGCGCGTTGCCGACCCAATAAGAACTTGTACACTCCTCTTTTGAAGAACCCCATACTGTAGTCCAACGGGAAAACCTCGGCAGGGAGCTCATTCCACAGACGGACCGTCCGCGGGAGGAAGTTCCTCTTTGTTAATGGAGTAATTTAAAAATACGACGTTGGTAGTTTCATAACATTTTGAGTACTACATAAAGAATATAAAACATTTTAAATATTGGGATATTTCGAGGTTCTCGAAATCTCCAGCAGATCGCAAACCCGCAGTACACGTCGGGACGCGGTCAAGGGTACTCCATGATGAGGATCCTCTAAATGGATCAAAACATGTCGAGCTATTATCGGCTAAAATTACGTGAGTAACCCGTTTGATAAATATTTAAATATGTTAGGGATACCTTTGACTTCGATAATTTTTATGACGTCGAATTGTTTATTAGGGTGAATCAACTTTTTTCTGTCTGTTATTACCATGGTTACGGTCTCTTGAGTAACGCTGGTTTTATGCAAAATCATGTTACTTAAATGATACAAACGTACATTATTATGGCATTAATAAGACCTTTCTTTAATAGGCCACCTACAAACATACGAGAGTAGTTTTAATTTAATGCGTAAAGGTGGATTTACACCAAAACGAGCTAATGCTCATTCTATCGGGGACTCTACGAAATCAAGGAATTTCGACGAATTACTTTTTGTGTAACGAACTAACTTCGTAGAGGGGATAGAATGAACATTCGCTCGTTTGGTATAAATCCACCTTAAGACGATTCAAAAGTGCTTATTGTGCTACTTGAATATAGGATCGTTTGTCTTTGATTTAAAACTTCACTCACTTGTATACGTTTTAGCGAAACGAGCAAGAACGTGCTGAGAGAGAGGCACAGGAAGCGAAGAATAAACAGAGCCGACCGGACCCCAAGCACACTCGCGAACGTGAGTATATTTACACCGTACAGAAGATCCAATCCTTCACATAACCTCAACACGAACAAAAGATACACACTACCCTGTAAATAAAACAGACATGGCGATACTCGTCCAGCTATCAGCTATCACCGCCGGTTGAGTATCGACGTGTCTTTTTTTACACGGGAGTGCGTATCTTTTGTTCGTGTTTATAGCCAATAGTTCATAGCTTAGTAGCTCGCGGTGAGACGAGTGTCAAAATGTAACAAATGCGTTGGTATTCGCACAGTTTGCTCGTGTAGGTACACGCGCCATACTTGTGTGAGTGATAATGCCAGAGGTACTGTGTGATCACTGGAACGGAGGCAGGGTGCGCCCATACCGTAAAAAGGGATAAATAGGAATGACGGGGTAAATAGGAATGTAGAGTAAACTAGTATGTTAGCCCAGGACAAACAGTCCAGTTTAGAATAACACATATGAAAAAGTTTGTTGTTCTAAATTGGATTGTTTGTTCTGGGCTAACGGACCAGTTTACTCTACGTTCCTATTTACCCCGCCATTCCTATTTACTTTACGTTTCTAGTGCTATTTATTATACTGTGACAATAACTATATGATAAGGGATAAAAATACTTCACTCGCCAGACCTTTATTCTTTATTCAACAATAACCATGTAAAAAACAGCTTACGCCTAGACTTTACATGTGGAATTATCTATAAGCTATTTGAATTAATTGGACCTTGTAATGAACAGTGGATTTACTTTATAGGCCCCAGTTTGGCACAGGGTTGTCACTTGAGAAGTTTACATCTGTTATCGAAACAACACTTTCTTTATATTGCATTAAAACCTCAAGATTTTCACTCACATTTTAACAAGTTTACGGGACTTAATCGTGTAATTTTGAATTTATTATTTAGTCTGACGTTTCGGGTATTGGTCCCAGGCATACTGCAAAATCTTGAAATAGAAGTTTAGGATTTGAAGAATTGTCGGATATATGGTTGTCCATATCACAAGCTAAAAGTACTTAGACTGGGATGCAAACCCAACTCCTGACAACTTAAGATTCTGCTACTCTTTTCATACCAATTGTATGTTTGCAGGTGCGGTATCGGGCGGTACCCCGGAGGGTCCATTTGAGGAGAAAGAGGAAGGCGAATGCGACACTACTCTAGGTGGGTAATCATCACACATGTCACGTCGTCAGCCCCTTTCAGTCCACTGCTGGACGTAGTGGACCTAGGCCTCTCCTATAACCTATACGTATAGACACATTAGAAAGTATTGCCCATTATTATTTGGATTTGAAATTTTTTCTTTACTCTTTAACCTAGAAAATGTTACCACTGTATTTACTTTTGTTGTTCTGTAATGTGTGCTTTATGTGAATAAAAATCTATTATATCTATCGCCACGCTCGGCCAGCGGTTTGGCGCAGTAGTGTGTCCACTGTGATGACGCTGCTACCCATCATCAATCTTCAATAAATTAAGGATCAGATACAACTTCAAACCATTAGTCGTCTCTTTATTTAATTTTTTTTTATTTAGCGAAAACCACTTCAGTTTTATGAAAATCTTGTTAACTTTTTGCTGTGCTGTGTTATGCTAGATTAGCGGCCTTCGCAATCCTCTGATAAATAAATAAATAATAATAAATATCTTGGGACATCTTACACAAATCGACCTAGTCCCACGATTAGGGTTCAAATTTGAAATGCATGTTTGTCTGTATTATGCATTAGATTAAGTATAAAATTATGATTTTGTTGCAGAGCGGTCTCGTCATGAGAGGATTGATTACAATGCATTGGACTTCGAGGAGGATATTGAACACGATGGTAACGTATTTTATTTCTTTTTTGAGATTATTCTTTTCGTGATGTTAAATTTACATAAATATTGAGAATAAGCATTTTTCTTGTGTAAAAAGTATATACTCTGGTTGATTATAGTCTGTCAAACCGACTTTGGCAATAAGTAATAAATAACAGTAGGAACATATCGCTATATGCATCTCTTTTTTTAATTAAGTAGTGGTTTTGGATGGTTAAAAAAACAATGTGTATTTTGTTATTTAATAATACAGTTTTTATGATTAAATTTAAAAAAATACTACGTGTTATAGAGATTTTTTGCTGTACTATTTGGAGATATAAATGGGCGTTTTTCAAAAGTAATCTCGAAAATATGACTCTTTTAGATCTGGACGTTTGGGCTCATTCAAATTAGAATCACGATCTGATTCGATTTAGATAAAAAAATAGTTTAAAATATTTCGTACAAAATTTGACTTTCCGTTACGCGACGCTCGTAGTACCTATGTTCTTACAAAAAAACGTGATGTAATAGTACATTATTATAGAGGACGGGAAACGAAGGGTTACAGGCCAAGTAGATATATTTGGCCGAAGGAACTAAGGCGGCCTGTAACCCTGTTTCTCGCCGAGATTTGTTTAGTGCTTTTCTCAAACTTACCATGAAATAAAACGAATTGATTTCGCCGAACCATACTATTTCACTTGTAAATATACCAATAGTACAGTATCGTAAAACATTAAACAGCATTCGCGCCCTACTTTTTTTTTAATTTGTTTGAGGTATTCTTTTACCTGGTGGTATAGACATTAGTTCTAAGGTTATTTTTTTTTCTGTGGATGAATGTCAAGATTTGGTGTCACAATTTTACGTTTCAAAACAAAAGACAGTCTGTTTGCAGTCCTAGGTGTGAAATAAATACATGAAATCTCTTTACATATCATCTTAGCACATGACACCGGATACATAGTATTTCCGGGTTTAATTTAAAGTACTTACTTTAAATTAAATTAAACATCAAAATTACGTAGCAAGTTTGAAAAAAAAATTTTTTTAGGACATTATCTTTTTTATTTAGATCGAATCAGCTCGTGATTCTAATTCGAATGAGCCCAAGCACGTCTAGATCAGGAAGAATCAGGTTTTCAGGTTTTTTTGCAACCGCCCAAATAGAAAATATTGTAATAACAGAAGCGCCATCTCACGGGCCGCGCCGGCGCCGCTCCCCGCGCCCCCGCGCCGCGCCCCCCGCCGCCGCCGAGTCCCGCGCCGACATGCTAGCCCTAGCCCTCGGCGTCGACCCCAAACACGACCAGAGGTAACTGGGTGCTTAGCCTAGTTGCCAATCGCTAGCGCTTAAGGAGCATTCCATGAAAACATGTCGTAAGCGACACTGTCTTTCAATACTTTTGAGAAATTAAATTAGTAAGCTGAGTTACGGCATAATAATAACATATCAAGGCTTTAAGATTGACAGTGTTTCCTAGCAGTTAGCATATTTTATTAGGCTATGGTAGCGAGTCGTAAGCGACAAAAAATAGATGTTTTCGTGGAATGCTCCTTAATCGTCAATCGTAAACGAAAGGCAGCTAGCTGTCTTTGTCACACTAATATGCAAGAGTGACAGAGAGGGAAAACTGCGATACGCTACCAAGCTCTAGCGATTGACAACTTGGCTGAGCATCCTGTTGTTTACTCTATATATTATACAGAGGCTTTTCATTCAAGCCTTTAACTATGTACCTTTTCTTTTCAGTTAGCTAAATGTTTCAGTCCGTTCAAAACCTAAAATCAAAAGTTCATTTTCCTGGAAGCCGATACCTTGAGATTATTTTCTGTGTACCTACTTAGCGCAACTATAATTTAAGAAAACTCTAGGTCTTATGTTCATTACCAGTATTTTTGTATACCTTCATGTAAGTGACCGTTTATTTCTTACAATAAAAAAAAGTCCTTCCAACAGGGAGCAGCACTTCACCCGCGAGCCAGACCGCCCCCGCCGCCGCCTCGCCCCCGCCTCCACCGTCGTGGCCGCCCCCCGCGCCCCCCCCCGCGGCGGAGCCCCCGGCCGGCGAGTACGACCCCTTCTCCATGCTGCGGAGCACCTTCCAGCACAACAGGAAGGAGAACAGGTCGACCACCCGCCGACTGCTTCCTTACAACAGACCGCCCCCGCCTCCACCGTCGTGGCCGCCCCCCGCGCCCCCCCCGCGGCGGAGCCCCCGGCCGGCGAGTACGACCCCTTCTCCATGCTGCGGAGCACCTTCCAGCACAACAGGAAGGAGAACAGGTCGACCACCCGCCGACTGCTTCCTTACAACAGACCGCCCCCGCCTCCACCGTCGTGGCCGCCCCCCGCGCCCCCCCCCGCGGCGGAGCCCCCGGCCGGCGAGTACGACCCCTTCTCCATGCTGCGGAGCACCTTCCAGCACAACAGGAAGGAGAACAGGTCGACCACCCGCCGACTGCTTCCTTACAACAGACCGCCCCCGCCTCCACCGTCGTGGCCGCCCCCCGCGCCCCCCCCCGCGGCGGAGCCCCCGGCCGGCGAGTACGACCCCTTCTCCATGCTGCGGAGCACCTTCCAGCACAACAGGAAGGAGAACAGGTCGACCACCCGCCGACTGCTTCCTTACAACAGACCGCCCCCGCCTCCACCGTCGTGGCCGCCCCCCGCGCCCCCCCCCGCGGCGGAGCCCCCGGCCGGCGAGTACGACCCCTTCTCCATGCTGCGGAGCACCTTCCAGCACAACAGGAAGGAGAACAGGTCGACCACCCGCCGACTGCTTCCTTACAACAGACCGCCCCCGCCTCCACCGTCGTGGCCGCCCCCCGCGCCCCCCCCGCGGCGGAGCCCCCGGCCGGCGAGTACGACCCCTTCTCCATGCTGCGGAGCACCTTCCAGCACAACAGGAAGGAGAACAGGTCGACCACCCGCCGACTGCTTCCTTACAACAGACCGCCCCCGCCTCCACCGTCGTGGCCGCCCCCCGCGCCCCCCCCGCGGCGGAGCCCCCGGCCGGCGAGTACGACCCCTTCTCCATGCTGCGGAGCACCTTCCAGCACAACAGGAAGGAGAACAGGTCGACCACCCGCCGACTGCTTCCTTACAACAGACCGCCCCCGCCTCCACCGTCGTGGCCGCCCCCCGCGCCCCCCCCGCGGCGGAGCCCCCGGCCGGCGAGTACGACCCCTTCTCCATGCTGCGGAGCACCTTCCAGCACAACAGGAAGGAGAACAGGTCGACCACCCGCCGACTGCTTCCTTACAACAGACCGCCCCCGCCTCCACCGTCGTGGCCGCCCCCCGCGCCCCCCCCGCGGCGGAGCCCCCGGCCGGCGAGTACGACCCCTTCTCCATGCTGCGGAGCACCTTCCAGCACAACAGGAAGGAGAACAGGTCGACCACCCGCCGACTGCTTCCTTACAACAGACCGCCCCCGCCTCCACCGTCGTGGCCGCCCCCCGCGCCCCCCCCCGCGGCGGAGCCCCCGGCCGGCGAGTACGACCCCTTCTCCATGCTGCGGAGCACCTTCCAGCACAACAGGAAGGAGAACAGGTCGACCACCCGCCGACTGCTTCCTTACAACAGACCGCCCCCGCCTCCACCGTCGTGGCCGCCCCCCGCGCCCCCCCCGCGGCGGAGCCCCCGGCCGGCGAGTACGACCCCTTCTCCATGCTGCGGAGCACCTTCCAGCACAACAGGAAGGAGAACAGGTCGACCACCCGCCGACTGCTTCCTTACAACAGACCGCCCCCGCCTCCACCGTCGTGGCCGCCCCCCGCGCCCCCCCCGCGGCGGAGCCCCCGGCCGGCGAGTACGACCCCTTCTCCATGCTGCGGAGCACCTTCCAGCACAACAGGAAGGAGAACAGGTCGACCACCCGCCGACTGCTTCCTTACAACAGACCGCCCCCGCCTCCACCGTCGTGGCCGCCCCCCGCGCCCCCCCCGCGGCGGAGCCCCCGGCCGGCGAGTACGACCCCTTCTCCATGCTGCGGAGCACCTTCCAGCACAACAGGAAGGAGAACAGGTCGACCACCCGCCGACTGCTTCCTTACAACAGACCGCCCCCGCCTCCACCGTCGTGGCCGCCCCCCGCGCCCCCCCCGCGGCGGAGCCCCCGGCCGGCGAGTACGACCCCTTCTCCATGCTGCGGAGCACCTTCCAGCACAACAGGAAGGAGAACAGGTCGACCACCCGCCGACTGCTTCCTTACAACAGACCGCCCCCGCCTCCACCGTCGTGGCCGCCCCCCGCGCCCCCCCCGCGGCGGAGCCCCCGGCCGGCGAGTACGACCCCTTCTCCATGCTGCGGAGCACCTTCCAGCACAACAGGAAGGAGAACAGGTCGACCACCCGCCGACTGCTTCCTTACAACAGACCGCCCCCGCCTCCACCGTCGTGGCCGCCCCCCGCGCCCCCCCCGCGGCGGAGCCCCCGGCCGGCGAGTACGACCCCTTCTCCATGCTGCGGAGCACCTTCCAGCACAACAGGCCCAAGGAGAACAGGTCAACGACCCGACAACTAGGCTAGACAGGGAACTGCTTTTCACCCGAGAGATAGATTAGCGTTGAAAATTTCCGGATCAAATCTTTTTTCTAAACAGCTCGTTATTTTCGGGATTCTTTCGGGATCAATGAAAGTTTCCAATTAAGTCTAATTTTCACTTATACCAAGAGAATGCGATGTCATCGAGGAAAAGTCAATTAAAATGGATTGAAAAGAGTGAAATTGATTATTTTTGTAAAAACCCGATAAAAACGAAAAAGGTCAAAACTTTTATACATTCCCGAAAGAAACATTTAATTTTGCCGACATTTTCAACTCTAAGCCAGACCGCCCCCTAGGGTTTACAGAAGAACGTAGCATCAAATGTACAGAATACCACCCTGCGCAACTTACCGCTTAGTTGTCAAAGGGAGTTTTGGGTTCAAAAAGGGCTAGGCGAACATTATGATATTTAACTGAGATTAATAAAAAAAGTGAATTCAAATATTAATATTGAATCTATTCTAATTTCAAATTATTTTTGTCCACAGAAAAGAGGAAAGACCTGAACCCCGTCGCGAGCGCCACCAAGAGAAAGAACGGGAACACGACAAGGAGAAAGAACAAGGCAGAACTAAAGATAGAGAAAATAGGCGCGAAAGACACAAGAGCGATAAGGAAGATCGCAAGATGGAAGAGAAAGATAGACGCTCCCGTTCCAAGGAGAGAGACGGTACTAGAGACCGCAGTGAGAGAAAAAGAGAAAGATCCGACGATAGACACAAAAAGAGTGAAAGTGCTCGACATCGCAGCGGTTCTCGTGATAAGAAAGGCGAAAAGGAAAGAAGAAGTAGATCCAAAGATAGAAACGAAAAGAGAGCGAGAAGAGATACTGATCGCAGCGAGACCCAAGAAGAAAGAGACAGACGACGCAGTAGATCCAATGAGAGAGACAGGAAGCGCAGCAGGTCTAATGAAAGAGACGGGAAAAACAGCAGGTCTAATGAGGGAGACAGAAAACGCAGTAGGTCTATCCAGAGAGACAGGAAACGTAGCAGGTCTAATGAAAGAGACAGGAAAAACAGTGGGTCTAATGAGAGAGACAGAAAACGAAGCAGGTCTAATGAGAGAGACAGGAAACGCAGTAGGTCTATTCAGAGAGACAGGAAACGTAGCAGGTCTAATGAAAGAGACGAAAAAAGTAGCAGGTCTAACGAGAGAGACAGAAAACGCAGCAGGTCTAATGAGAGAGACGCGAAAAGTAGCAGATCTAATGAAAGAGACAGAAAACGCAGTAGATCTATTCAGAGAGACAGGAAACGTAGCAGGTCTAATGAGCGAGACAGGAAGCGTAGCAGGTCCAATGAGAGGGAGAGAGACGAGAAGAGAGTGAGGAGGGACACTGATCGCAGCAGTACGAGGGAGGAAGATAGGAAGAAACGATCCAGGTCTAAATCCAGGTGAGTTATTAATAATTAACCCTTTTTTTAACTAGCTTCAAAAAAGGAGGAAGACTTAAATCGATTGTTTTTTTATGTAACTTTTAAAAAAATCTGTTGTCTCTCTAAATCGTGGATATCTCTGAGATCGTGAACAGATTTTAATTTATTTAATCGAACGGGTATAACCCCGATATGATCCCATTAACACCATGTCGGGGTCTGATGATGGAATCTTGGAGAAATCGGTTGAAGTTGAGTTTAATTTTTTTATTTATTTAGGTAATCATTATTTCAGTAAATAGTAATGCGAGACGAATTCGTAGTTATGCAAAAAGGAACAAACCCCCATGAATTTGTCATTTCAAAGATTGACTTGTTTATTTTGATTTATAGTGTTAATTAAAATGAATAATTCTTGTGGGTTGGTTCCCTTTTGCATAACTACGTCCAATTATAGTATTAAAAATAATCAAGAAATGGATCTAGCCAAGATAGTGGATGCTCTCGTTTCGTTTGGCGCTATGTGCGATAATAGGAAATGAATTCTAAATTAGCCGGTGAAATTACTGGTATAGATAGAGGCAATCCATCTAAGTCCTCAACTAGGCAGCGCATAGGCGATATTTTGATCGCTATGTCCATGGGCCTCAGTTCCTGCTTTTCATCAGGTGGGCTGAGAGCTCAGTTGTGTCTACCTTCGGCATATAATAAAAAACATAATAACTTATTGTCAGACGGTTTAATAGTTGACTTTAATTTGGAGATATAAAAATTCCAGCTTAATCGGTCCAAAATAAAGTTGCAAGATTGCAGATAATTATCATAAGGCCAGAAATATGTATCAAAAGAATCGTCTCATAAATAATATAATGTTACGACGTTCTTACAACAGAATTAAAGTGGACATATTTTTGAGCATTTTTATATACCTACACTACACCCTATTTTACCTTTGACTGTACAAATATCGAAAGCTTGTAAAATATGAAACTACATTTACATCGTAGTTGTCTCCGTTTTCATTGATGCCGAATTACGATGTTTTTATAGATTTCCAGCAGAAGGTAAGACCCAATAGATTTGTGACAAATATATTTACATATTTTTAATAGAAATAACATCCCTCAGGCGCCAAAGGCTACATAAAATCAGGTGAGAGCTTTCCCTGTTAATAAACGACATTTAATTAGACATTTGAAGTAATCGTGAAATAGGTTGATGGGGAGCGTTCAAGTATTACGTAACGCAATTTTTGAAGATCTTTGACCCCCCCCCCCCTCTCGTAACGCACCGTAACGTTCTTCTGTACAGCCCCCCCCTCTCTAAGCGTTACGTAACTCTCAAATGATCATTTTTACCCTAAAGTCGCAAAAAAGCTTTTATCCTTGGTATAGTTTTAATTGCCTTTGCGGTAATCAGATTCCCCGTGAAACGTAACTGAAAAGGGTTGCCAATTTGGGAGTTTTGATTCCCTAGTTTTTTACTTAAAAAAAAACAATGTTACGTAACGTGTGGTAAGGAAGACCCCCTCCCGCCCCTGTAACGCATCGTAACGGTAACGTTTTACGAGGACCCCCCTCCCCCCAAAATTGCGTTACGTAATACTTGAACGCCCCCATGGCTTTGTTGTAAGCATCGTCAATGGTGACTTTTAATAATGATATGTTTTTAACTGTTATTTCGTCCAATTACTCTTATGGCCGGTTTCATAAATATATCCGTAAGATTACCTTTTTCACAGGCATTTAAAACAAATGGACAGCTAACATTTATCTGACATGTTTTTTTTTGTGGACGGTGAATCAGGTCTTTATACTAGAAACCTAAATTAGTTTCGAAAATGGGTTCAATGAAAAGGTTTATATACCCGCATTCAGGTTATTTTATTAATATTAAATAATAGGTCGCAGGAGTCCGCTAGACGTGGGTGGCGCAGGACTGGTTATTGTGGCAATCTTTGGGGGAGGCTGATATAATGATTATAGTAAATGAACATGTATTTGCAGAAGCAAGTCTCCGCGGCGCTCGCGTCGCTCCGCTTCCGGCGACAGGTCGCCGCAAAATGATAAGAAGAAGGTACGCTACTAAACACAAAACACTCGTGGGACTCATTCATACTAAAATTCTATTTCACGCATTTTTCAAAGCCAAAAAATGCTCGACATGTTTCGCTCTATATATGAGGATTTTATTTATGAACCAATCGCCATGGTTGCGCGATGAAGACTCATGGCTATTGGCTATTGGAAAAAGCTCCTCATATACGGAGCGAAACAAGTCGAGCATTATTCGACTTAAAAAACGCCAGTAACCCGCCTGAAAAATATTTTTTCTACTCCTGTACTTATTATCTGTCATTTACATAGTCGTCAACACACCTTTAAGCCCCTACCTTACAGATGTCAAGATAAGTCTATATTGTCTATTCTCTATAAACGCATTCGGGCATACACGCAGTGCGTTTTTGGATTTTAAGACACCTCGTGTATACAAGACGTAATGAAATATTGACGTAATGAGTCATTTTTGATGAATCGTAAACCAAACAGGAGCTCACTTTTTTTAATTTTGATGTCCCGCCCGACCTTGACGATTAATAAAAATGTGTTTGACTAAGAATATTTCTCAAATTTACAATTTTATTTGAAAATAAGTGTGTGGTCGTCGAAAAAGTATTGTATGCAACATTGTTTAACTGAGTCAAAAAATGGTCGTGGCGTCTTTAATAACAATTTTCGGCTTTGCGTCAAATTGTTACCCACGCCACTCAACTTTTTTGACCTCTTTTAAACAAGGGTTGCATAAAATACTATTAAGGTACGCTACTGACACGCGCTATCTTTTGGCAAAAAACACCTCAATTACCAGAAGGACCAAATAGTAAGATTCTTGGAAGTTTTTTCGACGGAATCACTTTTTTCACTTTTTCAATCCTTATAGGTGTAAGTGTCCCAAATTTTATCGCTTATTGGTCTGCTGATTGTAATTTATATTGGACACAGGAGGAAGAGCGCGACGAGGCTCGGAAAGAGTTGATGGAGATAGTGCGTCTCATCAAGTCTCGGCAGAAGGATCGCGAGTCCAAAGCGCAAGGTAATATTTTAAATCAGCAAGTTTCGGTTCCCAAAATTCCATAGACCGTCCAAAACGTCAATTATAATAGGTGGAAGCAGTGACAGTGATAGTGAAAATGATTATTTCTTTCAAAACCCGATAAAAAACGAAAGTTTGACAAATTAGTTTTTTTTTTAAATTCTTTAATTTCGAGATCTATAAATAACATTAGGTATATACGACGTGTTACATGAGCCACTGAAAACCTTGAACTGGGTGATTTGGTAGGTAATACTGAACAACTTTTACTATGGAGCTAATCCAGAAATAAAAAAAATGTTGGTTCTTTCATACGAAATGTCGTGATCGAATGTAAAAAAAAGTTTTTTTTTAGATTTCGTGACTGATCCCATAGTAAAAGTTCTTCAGTATAGCCTATTAAATCAACTCGTTCAAGGTTTTCAGTGGCTCGTGTAACACTCTGTAGAAACAGTTATTAATAAAACTATAGCCTAAAATGAAATACTAGTAGTATTTCCTCTATAAATAAAAAAAAATGCCCCAGATCACTGTCAATCGGTAGCGTGCCCAGAAGGCTGGCAGTATTTCCACGTTGAATGGCATTGCTGATCCGCTGTGCTAAATATGATCCAGCCTTCTGGTCACGCGTCAGATCGTTTGTGCCTCACCTCTTTAAATACCCTGTGAGCGCTATCCCCCAGGGTCATAGAGTCTCCACTGCAAACGGCTCAAATATGCAACCATTGTTTATGGTAGTATACTTGCGCCGCTCTGACGAACCAACCTTTATTTAAGTGCCACGGTTTTATACACCGTGTTTTTATTGTTTTTCGTTAAATTAGACAGGTTACTTGGGACATTAATAGAAGTTGAATGGTATATAAGCTTTTTTCATTTCGTAATTTTTTTTTGTTTTCATACATAATAATTGAAATGGCAAGTGAGAGAGAACCTTGAAGAATAAGATCTCAGATGACTGACGGCACATGTCAAAATAAGTTTCATTAGGATGTAATAAAGGTTGCAATACATTTGTTCAGTCGTTAAACTTATTTTTTTAATAACTCAATAACAGTAGGAGTTAAGATACTAGTTTCTTAGAGAAATGGATTATTTTTGACCTAAATAAGCTTCCCTTTAATTTCATCATCATCAGCCTATGCTAGTCCACTGCTGGACGTAGGCCTCTCCTATTAACTATGCGTATAGCCGCATTAGGAGGTAAATGCCCATAATCGCCACGCTGGGCAAGCGGATTGGTGATCGCAGTAATGTGTCCACTATGATGACGCTGCTGCCCATCATCAATCTTGTAGAATGGTCAGTGACACTTCAATCCCTTAGTCGACTCTTACGACACCCGCAGGAGGAGTTGGGGTGGTGACGAATGTATTCTTACTGCCGTCACCACACGGCAACCCTTTAATCCCTTTAATTTAACGGAAATCAATAAAAACACGGTGTATAGCTAATTCACATGCGCGTTGGTATTGGGATCGATTTGTAAGTTATTGTAAACATGAGTTGTGTTGGCAGAAGCTCAGAAGAAGCGGCGGTCGTCGGGGTCCTCCGAGCGTCGAAGCCGCGACCGCAGCGCCAGTCCCCGGTAATGCATTTTAGTATTATATGAGATTTTGGATCAGAAGTTAGAGGGGGAAGGGACCGACATACTTTTGGCCGGTTTTATTTATTCTGGAGCGGTTATCTCCGCAAATATGGGTGAATCAACTTTTTTCTGTCTGTTATTTCCATGGTGACGGTCGCCTGAGTCACGCTGGTTTTATGCAAAATTATGATAGGTAAACTATGCAAACATACATTTTTCTGGTGTTAATAAGTCCTTTCTTTAATGGGCCACCTACAGACATGCACTACTGGCATGTTTGTCTAATTTAAGTAGCATAATTTTGCATAAAACCAGCGTGACTCAGGCGACCGTAACCATGGCAATAACATACAAAAAAAAGTTGATTCACCCATATATACTTTAGAAATACTTTCCAATTAGGACAGGTATTTTTTTTTACTTTTCTTTCTACCACATCAACGTGATGTCTACTATAGTCTGAGAATGGACTTTGTTATAGATTAATCCTTATTAATAATGAGGGTAAGACTCACAATTTTTCCGATAGACTCAACGTCATATATAGATAGTTCCGAGAGTTGAGGTCACGCCAGCGATCGGAACCGGTTTTTCAGAAAAACCTCGAAATAGCTAAATATTTTAAAATGTTTTACACTTTTTATGTAGATTTCAACATTTTATGTAATTATTAACATCGTATTTTTGAATTACTCCATTAACAAAAAAATATATACCTACCGAAGAACGAAAAAGAACGGAATTTGAACCGTTCTTTTGTATGGAGAAAAAACCGTTATCCGATCCCTGGTTCACGCACACATCAACATGTCATGTAAACACACGGGAATTTGAAATTAGTGTTCTTTTTTCGTAATGATATCAAACCCAATTCCAACTGTAAGATTGACCAGAAAGTTTGTTCAAGGGATTTGCTTCAATACTTCATTAATACTTCATCAACGTTGACTTACGCATAAACCTTTGTGACACACTTATTCTGTCCAAGCTGAGTTATGCCGATGCTGTTTTCGGTGGATGCCTGCTGTCACGGACCTCCTTGTTGATAAAGCGCATACAAAATACCTGTGCACGTTTCTGTTTCACTATTCCACATCATTCACATATCACTCCATTCTTAAATCAACATAAAATATTGAATATGAGCACCAGACGTACCCTACATTTTGCCTCCCTTCTTTTTGGAGTTATCCATAAACAACAACCATCATACCTATTTGATAAACTTACGTTATCCGAACGGCCAGTACGTGGTGCGTGCAGACTTATTGGAACACAACATAAAACGACCGCTTTCCGTGGTAGCTTTCGATACGCTGCCACGAAATGTTGGAATAACCTGCCACCGCCAATCAGAAATTGTAAATCCATTGCATCTTTCAAAAATAACCTTAAGAAGCATTTAACTGGACAACTTTTGTAATTTTAAGATTATCGTTTTTTTTTATATTACACACATGATCTCACTATTCTGACCACATAGTTTTACATTGTTAGATTTATTAGTAAAATAAGATTTTAAAGTTGTGTTTACCAAATTTATTGTACACTTTGCCACTATGTTTTTAAGATAATTATGTTAAGTCCTACATTATGTTTATCTTCTACATTGTACACATTTACCGACTCTTGTTACTGTTTTACCTATTTTTCTAGTTATTTTTATTTTTCACTTTTTAGCTCGGTTGCCCTGAAAACCAGCGTCGTGTCATCTGACACGACACATGCCGAGTGGCATCCTTTTTGGTGTTGAAATCCTTACTGTTTGATACTTGTATTTATTGTTCTGTATTGTATGACCACCAAATAAACCATTCTTATTCTTATTCTTATAATATTTTGACGCAGGTCATTCGTTCATTCACTACATTTTTGGCAATTAGTACTTGGGTCATTGTCAGATTTAGGTTATCATCTTTTCGGTGGACATACCTAAAGTTAAGGTTCCCCGGTCTATATACCCCCCTGGTCTATATGCAATCAAATCGTAACATAGATATATAAAAGCTGTTAACTTTTGACCACCGAGTGGACAACTTTTGTTTTTCGGACTGACAATGACCCCACTTCATTTGGATGTGCGGTGTAATCATTCGCCTCAACTCTGTTGAAATTATCTATACATAAGACTCATTTCTAAACTGTCAATTGTACATTCTTAGAAATCGGCAATTATAAGTACTGGATGCTTAGCCAAGTTGCCAATCGCTAGGGCTTTATCGTCAATCGCAGCTGTCTTTGTCGCTCTAATATGAAAGAGTGACAGAGAGGGAAAACTACGATACGCTACTAAGCGCTAGCGCTTGGCAACTTGGCTAAGCATACTGTTTTCCGCTGACAGCCGCTCCCGCTCCCGTTCGCGTTCGCCGCGCCGCCGCCGCCGCTCGCGCAGCGCTCGCCGCTCGATGGACCGATAACTACACTACACTTGACTAAACTAAACTAACTGTACCGTCAGTGGCGTAACTATACCATCTGGGGCCTGTGGCTAATTATTTTGATGGGACTCTATCACTAAAAATCGTCACATTGTACTCAGTTTCATTTTAAATTTAGATTCACGGCCTCTTGGGTCGGGGGCCCGTGGCATTTTGCCAGCCCTGCCACCCTATTGTTACGCCACTGTGTATAGGCACTAGTCCCACCGCGACCGAGTAAGCTATGAGCTATTGGCTATAGCGCTGAAAATGACGGAAAAAAAACATTTTTTTCGGGAATATATGAAAATTTCGTTCTTTTCCGTTTTTTTTTTTCAGTTTTTTACAGAAATAATCGAATGTTACTGTCACTCCTTTCCATCTATTTTAATTGACTTTTCCTCAGTGACATCGCGTTCTCCTGGTACAAGTGAAAATCAGACCTAATTTACTTGGGATTACAGTCGAAAATTAAAGTGGAAACTTTTCATTGATTTTTCTGAAAAAAATCTGGAAAACGAGCTGTTTGGAAAGAAACGGGATTTAATCCAATGGGATTTGATACAAATGTCTCCCGTGTCTCTTGTTCACACTTTCGATAGCTCATAGCTTAATCGCTCGCGGTGTAATAATACAGTATGCTTGCCTTACGAGGTTTAAAGAGCAACAAAAATACTTGCTTGTGTGGTGTTTTCTCCTGGATTTTGAAATTTCAACTTCATAATGTAGACCATAAACGTTACTGCGGACCACGATCGACGACCCTCCCTTTTACACTTGCAAATTGAACGTACGTGTAAAAGGGAAGCAACAAGTTGTCCATGATTTGCGATAGCCTTTTTCGTATTATCAAACTGCGATTAAAATGGGATTGGAAAGTACTGTTAACACCACAGTGTTTAAGTCAATCTAGGATTTATTAAAAGCTATATTCATATATTTACGGCCTTATTCATAAAAAGTTACGCGCCCGCTGATGGGTCGTTGTTGACCGGATGGCTAAAAACGTTATTCATAAACGTTCAATAGCGCTATTCAGCCGCTCAAACCTACTATAAATCCCCCGAAAGTTATAGAGCCGAGGACCCTTCTATAACGGTCTTATAACTTCTTATTTAACAAGATGGCTGCCAAAATTTTGATCAGCTGATTTTTGACAGGTGCATAACCATGCGTTTAAAGTAGGCAGAAGAGAAAAGTTAAAGGTATGAAAGTCTGATTTGGTGTATAGTTTTTTATATCGTCTATTCATCTGATTATTATTAAATATGTATCCAGAGATACTTAATTATATTTAGATAGGTATTTAAAATAAATATCCGATGATTTATTGTAAGTAGTTACGCAGTTTCGATTTTCTCTACGTGCAACATTACACGAATCAGAAATGGTGGGAAAACTAATCTCCAACTTTTTTAATTTAAAATTTTGTTGATAGTTTTTCAACCATTTCAACTTCAACGTCAATACGCAGTGAGACTCCATCATGCAGGCCTTAAACGCTATTGATGCCATAAATAATTTGTGTAATCCGCCGCGGCGTCCAAAAATATATAACATAATGGCAGATCCCATTGAGGATCTGCCCGATGTTGAATTTAGGCGGCGATACCGCTTTAATAAGGCGACTGTTTTGTATATAGTAGAGTTGGTGAAAGAAGACCTGAAGAAAGATCGCAGAGGAGCTGGCCTCACACCAGAACTTCAGGTTCTAACTGCAATTAGGTGTTGGGGTCGCAAGGAAGTAAATATTTATTTATTACTTACCCGTACTGCCCATACCTAGGTACTAACTAGCCATACAACTATGTTTCGTTATCTGACCGTCATCGCAAGTACCTAATCATAAAGCTAACTGTTTTGATTAGTTACCTAGGTAAAAGAATGAAACTAAAATATATATTTTAGTTTTTTGAGAGGTCAGGCAAATAATATAATTATTTGAGATAAAAGTAAGTAACAAGGAATTAGGAAATATTTGCGAATTCCCGCCAGACAGCTGTCAAACTTTTTTTTAATTTGCGGTGAGACCACATTTTTGTCTATGATTTTGTCAAGGCGCCAACATAACGCGTCTAATCCGTTCAACAGCGGCTCAACAGTTATCGGAGAGATATTGAGCGTTTATGAATAACACTTCTTATAAACCGTTCAACAAGACTTATCGGCTCGATAACTATTGGGCCCCTCAAACCTTCAACAAGGAATTTTTATGAATAAGGCCATTATAGTTTACGTGCAGAGATTTACAGACAATTGATTGATTAATCGCTCACTACAATAAACAACTCTTTTCTTAGTAAATGTTATGTCATTTGTTGTGTCAACAGTATTTTCGAATCCCCTTCTGATTCCGATTTGATAATATTTCCGTTGTCTTGTATATCGATAACTTGCATACACGTAATGTTTAGTGCTAATAAATAAGTTTTTGTTAATTATTTCTTTTACTGAAATGTAAAACGTAAGGCTTCTAATAGTTAGGACTTTTTGAAGACCAAATGAATTGTCGAAGCGTTATTATACGTTTAGGGTGAATTGTAGTGATAATTGGGACGATTTATATATTATTGTACATTTCACTAAAGGCTCGAATGACGCTAAGTCGTTGCGATCCCCAACTTACCGTTAAAATTATAACACTCAGACACAAGAACTCCTGGATGCTTAGCCAAGTTGCCAATCGCTAGCGCTTAGTAGCGTATCGTAGTTTTCCCTCTCTGTCACTCTTTTATATTACTGCGACAAAGACAGCTGCCTTTCGCTTACGATTCACAATTAAGCTTTAGCGATGGGCAACTTGTCTAAGCACCCTGAATACTAGACTTTTTTCTCGCTTTTATTAGCTTCACTTGTTACTAACTATGTATGTAAGAAAATATAGAAATTTTAATTTGCCCTACTCCCCGGTCTTCGATTAGGAAGAAATTTACACACGCTTTGAGTTCTGATGACAATACATAACTAGCTAAAAGACGTTATTACAAATGTAATATGGCGGCCTCCACAAGATGGCGGTTTGATATCCACCCTCATGATATGAGTATCAAAATGAAAGGGTGTGCTGTTAGGAAAACCAGAAAATAGTGTTTTTTTTTAGTTTTTTAAACTATTATTGTTTATTAGATTATGTTAGTAAAGCGTATTGGAATTTGTCTTGTATTCTGCGGTAGTTATCGCCTGACTTAGGAGGCATATTAACAAAATAATTATGAAATAGTCGATCCACTAGATTCCTGTCAAAAAGTGCACCGGGTTGGAACACTCCAGAAATGGATGCCTTTTGTAGCTTGCGCTATGTATGTAGCCGTAATTATATTATGTGACTTATCTCAATAAAATGAATTGACTATAAATCAGAGTTTTCTTTTACAACCTCCCTGAGGATTACTGCACAGGATCTCATTATATTGTATGGGAAAAAGTAAACATATTTTCGATGTAATTGATACCTTACTCTTGTTTGATTACGTCGGAAATAGCATGATTTAACCCTTTTCCAGCTATGCTATTCTCTTATTGACACATTCGACGCTGCGTTCGTCAACGAGCTCGATGTCGAGACAGCCTTGTCTAAAATCCTAGCTGTTTGATTTGACATTAGGAATCGAGGCTGTGAGCGAGCTTGTGGGCGAGTTCGTCGCTGTTTTTCGTTAGAGAATACGAAGTTCATACATTAAACGTCAAACTTTCGACGCAATGTAGTTCCAGCTCACGCCGCATTCGTCGCCGAGCACTAGTGTCGTTTAAAGTACATTAGTGAATACCATTTTTAGGCTCGACGCTGCCGCAGCACTGACACAGCGCTGTCAGCAAGGCGGTTTCCTTAGTGAATAACACTGCAGGCCTCAACAATTAGCTGGTCTTCCAACAAATATCATCACATCATCAGCCTATGTTAGTCCACTGCTGGACGTAGGCCTCTTCTATTAACTATGCGTATAGGCGCATTAGGAGGTAAATGCCCATAATCGCCACGCTGGGCAAGCGGATTGGCGATCGCAGTAATGTGTCCACTATGATGACGCTGCTGCCCATCATCAATCTTTTATCAAATAATGGTCAATGACACTTTAATCCCTTAGTCGACTCTTACGACACCCGCAGGAGGAGTTGGGGTGGTGACAAATGTATTCCTACTGCTGTCACCACACGGCTAAACAAATATCATAGTAAGTATATATATTATTACAAATTGTTATGTTCTGGTGATTTATTTTAATACTAGGTCACGTAGGCCTAAAGTCCAATCTAATTAGAACTTAGAAATTGAGACCATAAGGTTGAAACTCTTGGCAGGTAGATATGTGGTCTACATCATGTCTTATGCTTGGAAAAGTGTTAAAAACGATTGTTTTCAAAATTAATATTTTAAACTGGAAAATAATTAACCCTTATGTGCATACAGTATCAGAAACAATACGACCGAAACGACACATGTCAAAAAAATTAATCAATTGAGACTGTAAGGGTGCGGCTCCACTGAGGCGGAGAGGAGCGGAGATGTGCAAAATTGACCAATTACATTCTTCAAATTCAAAATTCGAAACTCTGTGATGCGGTCTCATTGGCCGAGCTCCCACAGCTCCGCTCCGCTCCGCGTCAGTGCAGCCGCACCCTCAAACTGGGCAACATAGGTAGTTCTAATTGACACCAAATGTTTACATAAGTCATTTCAGAAATAAAATGTGTGATACTATATGCACCTAAAAAGGGTTAAAATATCGAAACTTCGCGGCCCTCCTAAGAAGTTTCTGTGTACTGAAAAACGCCGTATTTATGATACACGTGCGAAAAGGAAATTCGTAACTCGTGTCGATTTAAGTGTCGGTGTCGGTTTTATTGGCACTCGTTTCGATTGTTTTTGTTTTTCACTTGTATCATAATAATAATCATCATCGTCAGCCTATCTCTGTCCACTGCTGGACGTAGGCCGCTCCTGTTAACTATACGTATAGACGCATTAGGAGGTAAATAAACCATAACCGCTAAGCTGGGCCAGCGGATTGGCAATCGTAGTAATGTGTCTACTATGATGGCGCTGCTGCCCATCATCAATCTTCTATAACATAATGGTGAGTGATGAATTAATTCCTTAGTCGGCTCTTACGACACCTATAGGGAGTTGGGGTGGTGACCAATGAAATATCTATATTGTGTGGATGACGAAAGCAGAAAGGGACGAATTTAAGAACTTGACAAAAAACGACTGAGTCGTGCCAAGAGTATCTAGGGCTCGTGGTCGTGACCGTGTTTCGTGTAACCGTAGCCGGATCCCCGTTGCCGTGTTACACGGCCACGGTTTTAAGGCCCGTTTCCTGCGTGTTACACGGCTACGTATCAATAAAGTTACGTATACACGTGTACACGGGGATACGTATCTTAATTACACGCAGATCCGTTCCGCCCGCGTTGTTGAGTGACGATTCGATGCGTTGTCTTTAAGGACTAAGGAAAACGGATGAGAATGTTCCGTGATATTTGTGAATCTAATTTAGTGGTTACCTAATTGCCTTTCTAACGTAAAGTGCGATAACTTAGTTGTACTTAATTTCAGTATGATAACGTGTATACGTACTGAGATTAAATTTTACATATCAATATTTTACTTTTTAAGGTAAGGAGGGCAGAATTATAAAATACAGATATTTTCTGAGTTCAATATTAATAAAAACTGACACATTGTCATGTATTAATTACCTAATTTAATAATGAGATGTGAACGGAAGTAAAAAAATACATAACACAGTGCGGAGTAAATATTTTTTCTTAGTTCTAAATATCATAATTTAAGTTTTTCTTTCGTGCAATAAAGTTGATATAAATAAATACATAAATCAATATTGAGGGTACCAGACAACGATTAATCTATACTAGGAAACCCATAACTCAGGAACAAAATAAATGCGTCATAAATAGACAAATTTAAAGCGTTATTTCCTACAAAATAAGGAACTTTGGAGGAGTTGGGGTGGTGACAAATGTATTCTTAATGCCGTCACCACACGGCCATTGCGGATGTCGTAAGAGTCGACTAAGGGATCGAAGTGTCACTGACCATCATTTGATAAAAGATTGATGATGGGCAGCAGCGTCATCATAGTGGACACATTACTGCGATCGCTAATCCGCTTGCCCAGCGTGGCGATTATGGGTATTTACCTCCTAATGCGTCTATACGCATAGTTAATAGGAGAGGCCTACGTCCAGCAGTGGACTATCATAGGCTGATGATGATGATGATGAAGGGACTTTTAAAATATAAAAGGATATTAAAAAACAATATAATTAAAAAATACAATATACTATACTAACTCATTGGATGTCGTGACGATGACGGGAAATT
This sequence comes from Thaumatotibia leucotreta, assembly GCA_025490895.1. Classification (NCBI taxonomy): domain Eukaryota; kingdom Metazoa; phylum Arthropoda; class Insecta; order Lepidoptera; family Tortricidae; genus Thaumatotibia; species Thaumatotibia leucotreta. The sequence goes on along the minus strand of JALPQI010006011.1, from coordinate 38,829 downwards.
TTAGGTGCACCGCTTTCAAATGCTTTCCTATCGATCCCGTTGTACCACTACCACCACGACACGAAAACTCATTGTTCGTACGATCATTGCACAAAGTGCATAAAGCCGTGTACCCACCCTGGTGGCATAACTCCACACCCAACTGATCTTCATTATTAATACACTTTAAAAACGCTATCTTCTCACCAACAGTAACAATACAAAAACGTAACAAAATAATAAAAAAACAATTTAAATTCGACTAAACTCTCGCTAAGTCTGTCCGGCCTGCAATCTTATTAGTGACTAAACACGTATAAAACCAAAACCCGAAATTGCCCTTTTAAAATTTACTAAAACATCCCCGCTTATCTATATCAAAACAAAGATGCGGCTATTTCATTCAACTTCACAAACAAAAGGTGTACCAGGTAAAGCCCAAGTTAACATATTTATCAGTAAAATTACCACGTGTGGTCAATTACATCGCAGACAAACTATTGTTAGCTACTTTGCGCGTGCAAATTCTTAGTATAGGTCTTATCTCCAAAAGTGCCGCCCTGTCAGGTAATAAACTTAAATGAACGACTGTATTATCTTTTATGTATAGCAATTTGGCCAAATATTTTTTTAATTTTCCTTCTGGTAATTCAAAATCACAATATAAATTCGAATCCATAAATAGCACCGTCGCTTGTTATATAGAACCACGTTATTCTAGATAACATAAATCGATACGAAAAATGCAAGTCTAATCAATAAAATACCGTTCGTCCCGATTCAGAGTATAATACTCAATACGTACTTTAAAAACAAGTTGTTATTCAATATTAGTCCTTATTTGTTTGCATAGTAATTGGTCCGGCCGGATCCATGCCACGAGCAGTCGTTGCCAGTACGAAGCCAAGATTCGTAGATACGTATACAAACAAAGATTCGGGTACGTATCTCGGCGTGACTGTGAAATTCGTGATCTTAGTACCGCCGGGGTTAAGAACACGGAGCTACGGTTCGGCGAATAGTACGTATATCGGGAGCCCTAGAGTATACCGAAAAACCCAGTGTTTATTACCAAATGTTACCCAATTAACCCAGTGTTTCTTACTGAAAGAAGACATTATTTCGATTTAAAAAACAAATTCCAGCTTGTTTAAAAAAAAAATTAATTGTATAAAAAAAAATATCTCGACGTCGGAGAAAAAAATACCTTAATTATTGTAAATGAACATCTTCCTGGAAGAAGACATTATTTCGATTTAAAAACAAGTTGAATTGCATTTTAAATAATTTCATGGTTAACCCGGGAATCGGACCCGCTACACGAGAAAAAAATATCCTGTAGCTTTGTCATACCAATCGAAAGGATTCAATGTGAGAATTATTTTTTTGCTAAATAACAAATAACATAGGTTGGAAACAAAAGGCAGACTATTTTTTTTTCATTTGATGTGAAATTTTGTTAGAAAAAAAATCCGTAGGTATGCCATAAAACTATCCTTTTCATTTGAAAGTAGGTACCTATTAAACTAATGAATCAGTACCCACTTAAGAAGTACGCATCATTTCCTTATTATAAATTATAATTTAAGTATTTTAAGTGCATGACTAAGAGACGAGTTCTCGTGTAGTGGGTTCGATTCCCGGGTTAACCATAAAATTATTTAAAATGTCTTCTTCCAGGAAGATGTTCATTTACAATAATTAAGGTATTTTTTCTCTGACGTCGAGATATTTTATTTCCATACAATTTTCTTTTAAAAATAAAAATGAAAACAATTGGAATTAGTTTTTTAAATCGAAATAATGTCTTCTTTCAGTAAGAAGCTCATTTACAATAATTAAGGTATGTTTCCTCTGACAAGGCGATATTTTTTTCCATACAATTTTTTTTTCAAAAAAAATAAAAAAAATGTGGAGACACTGGTACCCACATCACAAGCCTTAATTGAGCTTACCGTGGGGTAAGCTCAATTAAGGCTTGTGATGTGGGTACCAGTGGCGTATCTAGGGGGGGGCAGGGGGGGCTCGTGCCCCGGGCGCCAAATCAGAGGGGGCGCCAAATCGGCCAAAATTTTTGATATACTTTTGCATAATTTATACATAAGAAAAATGTAAATTAATAATATGCTAGACTGGTACATTTTCCCCGGGAGTCAAATTAGGAGGGGCGCCAAATTGACAAAATATTTTAATTTTATTGTGCATAATTTACATATGAAGAAAATCTGTAGGTATGCATAAATTTTAGAAAGGTACATTTTTCCCGGGCGCCAAATCGGCCAACATTTTTGATTTCCTTGTGCATAATCAACACAAAGAAAATATTTATGCCTAATTTAAAAAAATGCTAGATTGGTACATTTTCCACGGGCGCAATATCAGGGGGGTCCAAATTAGCCAATTTTTTTATTTCCTTATGCATAATTTAGATACACATAAAGAAATCAAATTAGGGTGGGCGCCATATCGGCAAACATTTTTAATTTCCTTGTGCATGCGTAATTTTAAAAATACTAGATTGGTACATTTTCCACGGGCGCAATATCAGGGGGGGCTCTTTTTTATTTTCTTATGCATAATTTACACAGACATAAAAAAAGATATAGTCGAATTGAGAACCTACTCCTTTTTTGAAGTCGGATGAAAATCTACTTTTTTTCCTGCCTAGTAGGTTGAATTTTGGAAAATATTACGGAATCCTAAAAGTGAGCCTTTTAAGGGTTCCGTACTAACTAGGAACCCTTTAAGTTCAGTTAAGGGGGGGGGGCGCAAATTTGGCGCCTGCCCCGGGCGCCTTTTACCCTAGCTACGCCCCTGGTGGGTACTAGGCGACGATATATTTAATATATAGATACGAGGGGCGGCTGAATAATAATCTACCTCACTATAAAATAAAAGACTGTAGTATACAGTTTTTTTTTTTATTTTTCTATGTAGTCCTCTTCTAGTGTGATGCACTTATTACATTTGTCAAATAATGACATTAACCCATGAAAAAAAAAATCTTTTGGTTTGTCGTCAAAAAAGTTAGTTACTGCAGCCTTCATTTCGTCGTCAGTTGAAAATCTTCTTCCTCGGAGGTCTTTTTTTAGATGTCTGAAGAGAAAATAGTCGCAGGGGGCTAGGTCTGGACTATACGGTGGGTGGTCAATGTTATCGAAGCCTATTTCTTTCATGGCAAGCTTTGTTGTGCGAGCAGTATGGATAGGTGCGTTATCGTGTAACAACAAAATTCCTTTGCTTAATTTCCCTCTTCTTTTTTCTTTTATTGTATCTCTTAACTGGTGTAGTAGGTGAGCATAATATTCAGCATTCATTGTCATTTTTTTAAGTAAATAGTCTATCATTAATATACCTTCCGTGTCCCAAAATACTGTAGCCATAAGTTTGCCCGCTGACGGACGGACTTTAAATTTCCTACGAGGCTTTTCATCCTTAAACTTCCATTGTAAAGACTCTTGTTTACTTTCTGGGTCCCACTGTCTAATCTAGGTTTCATCACACGTTACCACCCTAGACATAATTTCTTCCTCTATCCCACGGCTCATTTCCAAAAACTCCTCACAACATTTGACCCGTCTGACCTTTTCAAAAGCCGTTAACATTCTGGGGACCCAACGTGCACTCACCTTTGACATGTTCAAATGCTCATGAATTATTTCGTTAACTCTTTCTTTACTGATGCCCACATCTCTAGCTATCTCCCACTGTTTCACTCGTCGGTCTTCTAAAATAATTTTCTTTACTTTGGCAACATTTTTCTCCGTAATAGCCGAAACTGGCCTACCGCTACGAGGGTCATCTTCCAGGCTTTCACGGCCAAATTTAAATTGCTTAGACCAGAATTTTACGGTGAATTCGGAAGGGCACGAATCACCAAACACACGTAACATACGCTCTCGAATCTGTGAGGGCGTATTTCCTTCTTTTGTTAGGAATTTGATCAATGCGCGCTGCTCAATTTTATTAATTTTAGTTTTTTCACCCGACATATTGTAATAATTCGAAAATCGTTCACAAATGAGACTCCCGAAACAAAAGAATGTCACAACATTTGAAAAAGGAATAACCAATGAACACGAATGCATTTCAGCCAGTAACATTTTCGTATTTTTTTTTGACCAAGTAGATTTTATTTCAACCAGCCTTCGTAGTTAGATACATATAGATACTTAAATACATAGACAGCCATGACCAAGGAACAAATATTTGTGACAAATAAATACACAAATAATGCCCTCGCCGAGATTCGAACCCGGAACCTCCAGCTTCGTAGGCAGGGTCACTACACTACCAACTAGACTACGGAGGCTGACCGATACTTGGAAAGTCATGGTACCTACGGCTAGAGAACCAGTAAGTATTCGTAAGTATTCACTGAATTTGTTGTTCAAATACGTAAGTACACTATGATTGGGCTATTGTTCACATTGCCGGTTCAAGGGCGCTTGTGGTTTGCAAATTAATTCTGGGAATTGGAATAAAAACATTCCCGTGTAGCTAGTCAGTTCCGGTGCACATTACCTATTAGTAGCTATATGACATAAATTATACATATTTCTTAACCCTTTGAACGCCACAGTCGTCCATAGACGTCAACGGAAAATCGTGACTACGACGCCAACGACGGCTACGGCCGTTAACATCGCCGAAACAATAGCGACTTACATGGTTATTCGTAAAGATCAATTTCGCTTAAATAATCGTGATCGCGTGGCGTCTGGAGCTCGGCATATTCCTACGCCGTCTGGCGGTGAAAAGGTTAAACATTTATATAGTGGATTACCATAACCCAGCCTTTTACTGGCAATCGTTTTCAAGTACTTACCTACTAAGAGTTGACGAAATTGTATTATTAATTTTTCCCCTCATTATAAGCTCGTAAAGCGCTCGTTTATCCTTTAATAAGAGCGGGTAAAAACGCTTTTTACCAACATGTGAATAAAGTAATTTAACATTTCTCTAATTCCTATAGCCCCCTACTGCCTAGTATAAGTGGATCTGATAATAAATTGAATCAAGAAATATTTATATTGCAACTTATTTCATAGAATTTGGATACAATTGAATAAAGTGATTAATATAAATCTTGTTATTCCCTTTAACACGTTACTAAAATTTTGTGCACAATGGTATAAGTCGGTTTTTTTGGGATTATATTGTATACGTACATGTTACGCCATTAAAATTAATTTCACAAACAAACTTAGCAAATTTTTTTTCGTAAAAGTACATCGCAAAAAGAGTTATTATAAAATAAGTTAAATGTATACCCGTTTTCACTAATGTCCAATATATGTGAAAAGAGGTACTAATTTGGTTATATTTCTAAATAGGGTAAAAGCACCAATAGATGACTGCCACCCAGAAGTTGACTGATAGGTCTAAAAATGCAAATAATTAAATTAGGAATAATTTTACACGCCCGGGAGTATTTTTCTCACACGCAGCAGCACTATATCGCGTCTCCCATGCGATTTCCCAGACAATTAAGCCACGCACGAGGCAGTGAGCGGTCGTCGAATTTGCGCTTCGCGCCAAAATCACGTTTTATATGGGATCCTTATTAAGAATAGCCCTCAAAAATTTAAGCTTTCAATTACGTAAAAAATCGAATATGGCTTTTATTTCCTTGATTCACTTCAGTATAGATATTAGACTAATATCTCTATTGTGTATATTATAAAGAATATTTTTTTTTTAATTTATTTTATGAGATATTTGCTGGTCAAGTTATGGTTCCAATATTGTGTGTTCGGGCCAAAAGATGAACGACGGTCAACTTTTGGGCAAAGGCTCGTATTTTCAAATACTTGTGTAAATTATAATAAAATAGGTAGATGTAATATTTTTATATAAAATTACAATCAGTTTTGTAGTTGATTTTTAGACCAAAAGATGAACGACCCTTTTTTCATGTATCACGTTTTAAAGTAATTTATTTTTGTATGGAAACGGGATTGTTCAACTTAAGAATCGCTGTCCAAAACTTGAACTAGGCAAATTTATTGGTTCATCTTTTGGGTTGGATTCCAATAAATGAATTCGAAACAATTTAGTTCGTTCATTTCGTTGATGCGGTGTCCAAAACATGAACCAACTGATTTAATTGAACGATTGAATTTGGGAAAAGTTAAACTTTGAGATCAGATTGTTACACATTGTACACCGTGTTTACATTTCATCAAAAGAAGGTTTTTTAGGTTAAATACAATTAATGTATCTAAGAAACTAACGTTTTTACTATGCTCTATTCATCTATTGGAGTCTTGCCGTTCATATATTGGTCTCGCTATATTGCAATTATGCTGGTTCATCTATTGGGGTCAAATTGTTCAGTGATAGGGCACTTTGTTCAACTACTGGGAAATTTGACTCCTTTTTTAATATACTCATTCTTATAAAATTACTGAAGTTTAATACGAGGCACGAAAATAACTTATTATAAACTCAATTAAATGCGGAATCATATAAAAAAATAAAAATTGATGAATATGAGTTACATCATGTAGAAACAAATATTCAAAGTTGCGAAAGTTGCTTAACTGTTCATCTATTGGTGATTTTACCCTAGCATTTATTTCAGCGGATACAAGTCAATTATGTCTTCATATTCGCAGGGGCGTAGCTAGGGTAAAAGGCGCCCGGGGCAGGCGCCAAATTTGCGCCCCCCCCCCCTTAACTGAACTTAAAGGGTTCCTAGTTAGTACGGAACCCTTAAAAGGCTCACTTTTAGGATTCCGTAATATTTTCCAAAATTCAACCTACTAGGCAGGAAAAAAAGTAGATTTTCATCCGACTTCAAAAAAGGAGGAGGTTCTCAATTCGACTATATCTTTTTTTATGTCTGTGTAAATTATGCATAAGAAAATAAAAAAGAGCCCCCCCTGATATTGCGCCCGTGGAAAATGTACCAATCTAGTATTTTTAAAATTACGCATGCACAAGGAAATTAAAAATGTTTGCCGATATGGCGCCCACCCTAATTTGATTTCTTTATGTGTATCTAAATTATGCATAAGGAAATAAAAAAATTGGCTAATTTGGACCCCCCTGATATTGCGCCCGTGGAAAATGTACCAATCTAGCATTTTTTTAAATTAGGCATAAATATTTTCTTTGTGTTGATTATGCACAAGGAAATCAAAAATGTTGGCCGATTTGGCGCCCGGGAAAAATGTACCTTTCTAAAATTTATGCATACCTACAGATTTTCTTCATATGTAAATTATGCACAATAAAATTAAAATATTTTGTCAATTTGGCGCCCCTCCTAATTTGACTCCCGGGGAAAATGTACCAGTCTAGCATATTATTAATTTACATTTTTCTTATGTATAAATTATGCAAAAGTATATCAAAAATTTTGGCCGATTTGGCGCCCCCTCTGATTTGGCGCCCGGGGCACGAGCCCCCCCTGCCCCCCCCTAGATACGCCACTGCATATTCGAGATAAATTATCGTCTTGATTTGAAACAAAATCTAGTCGTAAAATAACTTTTATTTGTATAAACAATGGCTTTTAATGTCTACCTTTCTTGACATTGCACTAACATTTTGTGACACATCCATAACTTTGTGTCATATCATACATGGCAAAGTAAACATTTTCTTACAAAAAGGGATATGGCAATTGTAAAACTACTTATATCTCATGACTATTATAAGTAAAACATTAATTGTATATAACAAAATATAGTAAATTAATATACTAAAGTGTCAGTTAAGTTAAATATTGCAAAATTATAAGACATTCCAAGAAATATTTTTTTTTGTTTCTTTTCGCTCTCCTCTAAACCAAGGCAAGTGGCGTATAGCACAATTGCATTCTCAGCCGACGAAATATTAGCGACCGGCTTCCGCGTCCGCGTCAATTGATTTGCAGAGACCCTGATACACTTCGAAACATTGTTTGACCTTTTGTTGACAAAAAAAAATGCTGTGCGTACTACCCATGTACCCATCCACAAATATCATCCCGGCCACGTGTCCCAAACTCCTAAACAAAGGCCCTTTTTAATTAAATTACACCCTTGTATCGCAAAATACCATATTAAGCCAACCGCAAACTGACCTGCCGTAACATGCGGCCAGTTACCAAGTTCGACTTTGTTACGAAGTTACACATGCGAAGCTAATTAATTCAGGACTTGATTAAAGTCAAACTTGTCTGAAATTACAAGTTTCATGGTCATGAAACAATAAGGACTTAGTGTATAGAGTCTTCTGTAGGCTTAGCACAGGTTTGGTGCGACAGTATGTCGCCGCGAGATAGACTATCCATCCCTCTTTTATTCATAATGTTAGTAAAATATGGAGAACCTATCTCGCGGCGACATACTGACGAATCAATCATGTGCTAAGCATTCTGCTCTAGTTGGACCATTTATTAAGAGGTTCCTAAAGTTTTGTGTGACCGACTCTAAAGCAGGATAATTTCTTTCAACTCCCCTCTTGCCTTGTTTTTGTGAAGAAAAGCCAAATCCATGAAAGTAAATGCGACTCACAAAACAATATTGAATTCACTTAATGTTAAAACGCACGTCTGCTACCTGCTACGCAGCGGTCGCGAGTTCAATCCCCGGCTCGTATCAATGAGTTTTAAAAAAGTTATGTACGTACCTAATACTATTTTGATATTCACAAGTGCTTTACGGCGAACTCACGGCGAAGGAAAACCTCGTGAGGAAACCTTCATATCTACACCTGCGAAGAATTCAAGGGTGTATGTGAAGTCCCCAACCCAACAAGTACCTAGAGGGCCAGCGTCGGGACAACGGAAAATCGGCACGTTTGATGTCAAGTTGCGGAAAAATAGCCGGAATACAATACAATAGTAGATTACATGCCAAGGCCGTTTAAGTGGGAAATGTCTCATATGACGCGCAATTGTAGGCCGAGGCGAAGCCGAGGCCCACAAACATGTAATCCGAGGCTTTCCCATTTAACGGCCGAGGTGTGTATATTATTTTTCTGCTCAAGGCGGCAACTTAGTTTAGTGCAGCGGCCCGCAAAGTGCTGTTTGCCGGCCGGAGGGCAGTAAAAATACTTAATGTTAAGTTGATTAAAGTGCAGTTACCAGCAGCAGTGCTACGGGGATAATATTAAATCGAGTCAATATTTTAAAACTTCGGATACCAAACCTCAATCGAGTCAAAAAAAATCAACAAATATGGCTGACTTTCCATAGCATTTGACGTCTTTGAAACAAAATTATAACTAACGTGAGACTCAAACATGTTTAAATATTTATCTAACAGGTTACTCACGTAATTTTTGTCGATAATTGCTCGACATGTTTCGATCTACTCCATCCATTCGCGGGTACTCCATGAAGAGGATCCTCTAAATGGATCGAAACATGTCGAGCAAATTATCGACTTAAATTACGTGAGTAACCCGTTTGATAATAGTACATTACGATACAAGTGCGACAAAAATGAAGTTCGAAACGAGTGGAGATAAATTAAAGCACGACCGAAGGGAGTGCTTTAAATCGACACGAGTTACGAATTTCGTTTTCGCACCAGTATCGTACGACGTTTTTCAGTATCTACCTCCGAAGAATTCGATTCGATTTCGACCTAACATAAAATGAACCATTTCTCGCACTCGTGTAAAAGTTATTCAAAATGTTCATTACTATTCGATTCATATAGTATGTTAGGAGATTTTTTTTTGTATTGATAATATTTGTAACCAAAATTATTAAGATTTTATTATTGAAATTGTAAAATCAACCTTATTCTATGGGCAATAGGGATTATTGTAAAACTTTTTAAGTCATGGTAAATGCCAAATCTAGGTTTATGTTGGCAGTTTAAAAAAAGAGGAATACTTATTAATCTTATTATAATTTGACAGATAAATAAGTTTAAATTAATAAATTACTTATATTTATAATATTCCACATTATTTTAATATGTTTAAAACTAATTAACGTGTTCATTTTTATTTTTATTTTATTGTATCGAAAAAGTGTAGGTACTTAAACTTTGTGCAGGTTACGGATTTTGCGCATTGGCGCCAAAATCAATGTTTAAAAAAAGATATAGATTATCGCTCGGCTATTGTTTTTTCTAGGCATTGAAATGTATTGATACTAATGAAGAGAATTAAATTAATTATTCTTATAGACACAGAGTCTTTGATTTAAGATCTATTTCACTAGTGAGTAAAAAAAGCGCCATCTGTACTGAAATGCAAGTTTTTTAGGTTTGTTTACTTTTTTTGGATTCTACGGAGGAATGGTAGGTATAGACATTAGACAGGTACAATATAATCAGGCATAAGATTGAATAATAAATTAAAACTGTTTTACTTGAACTTGGACTTTAAGGGTGCGGCTCCACTGACGCAGAGCTGTGCAGAATTGGTTACATTCTTGAAATAAAAAATTCGAAACACTGTGATGCGGTCTCATTGGCCGAGCTCCCACAGCTCCGCTCCGCTCCGCGCCAGTGGAGCCGCACCCTAAGTGAACTATGTATAGCAGAAAATTAATTTGTATTCACATGAACCTTATAACAACCGCATAAAGACTATCAACAGTCACTGTGGTAATGAGTGCGAGTTGCACCGTACACGCGGTGACGTCACAGCTGATATGGTCTTCAAAACAAACCTCTATCCTCCGAACACACTTTATTCATTTCCTGTGTTGCGCAAGAGGCGTATTTACAATTCATAAATTTGATACAAATACAGTTCGTCAGGAGAAAACATAAAAAGGTAAACATACCTAAAAACTTGAGTTGAAGCTGGAGGTTCGGCTTCAAATCCTAGCGAGGGCATTATTTGTGTATTTATTTATCACAAATAATTGTTCCTTGATCGTGGCTGTCTATGTATTTAAGTATCTATATGTATCTATCTACTACATACAGGATGAAACATGAGTCGTGAACAAATAATACGTTTTTCTAACTCTATAAACAACTAACAATTAAATGCCCCACAAGTTACTTAAAATTTGACAAGTATTTTTTTTGGGTTTATCTTTTTGTACTTTTTGGCTTTATGATATCCAAAGGGATTTTAAAGACAAATTAATGGAATAATTGTAATTATCTCTTCAAATTGAATTAATTAATAACGGCAATTTTATCTTTCGTGTCAAATGATATGATATTTAGTTATTACATTTAACGTTTTAAATAGTTTAAAAAGCCGTTGCCATTTCTGATAAACACCTTAATAATAAGAAAAAGCCACAAAAAATAACAAAAAAAAAATAAAAATCACTAAGTACTTAGAAATCTAAGTAATTTATGGGGCATTCAATTGTTAGTTGTTTATAGAGTTAGAAAAACGTATTACTGTTCACGACTCATGTTTCACCCTGTATAAAATAAATTCACGTTTATAATGCTTATTTATATTTTATATCGTCGCTTGCAGGTACCTACATCACAAGTCACAAGCCTTAATTTTATTGAGCTTACCGTGGGAGTAGGTCGATTTGTGTCCCAAGATATTTAATCACGTACTTCAGAACACTATCTTGGTCTTATCACCAAGTTAAATTTTAAAAATTGAGTTCAAATACTTTTACAGTAGGTAAAATATTGATAATTATTATAACGTCAAAATAAATAAGTCTATGAACGTGTTTCACGATGTTGTCAAAACCGTCAAATGCTACAGAAAGTCCGCCATATATATAGATTTTTTTGTCTATCAAGAACAATATTTCGCTTTTGGCAATTTGTCTATTTGGTTTAGTACGAGTGTGTTAAACAACGAAGACTTTGATCAAAGTTTTAAGACTTTATAGGGCTTAGGTAAACACCAACTGTTGGGTTACTTGGGGAATTGAGGGACCTACTCAATTCTTAGCAGTACAATACACTTATAATTTGTGTATTAAATTCCATATCAAAGTGTTGTTATTTATGCAGGAAGTAACATAATCAGCGGCCCTACCTACCGCAAACATCAAATTTTAACATCCTATTAGGTAAAGAAGATGAAGTAGAAGACCGAGTGGCCAAACGATGCAGGCATCAGCCGCGAAAGCTGAGGACGTGGGTTCCATTCCCACCTCGGACGTTGGTGATCTTGGTCGTTTTTTCTTCGGTATATAACTTTCAATATTTATAATTCCTTGTAGATAATTTACGAATTTCGAAGCTCGCGGTAGAATGAGCTGTGTCCTGTATCGTAGGTCTAGGACTCACTGAAAATTTTGAGCCCAAAGGCCAAGCCCAGAGCCCAGGTAAGGCTGAGCTACACCGGATGCGTGTGCAGCACGTTTGCGTAGCGTGTGCGTTGTAACGTATGTAAACGTCATATTAGATGGCGCACCGCTTGCGTGGTGTGCACGTGCGCGTGACGTGGAAGCGGTGTGCCGTCTACTATGTCTTTTCGACGCTACAACGCACTCGCGCACGTGCAGTACACTCATTCGGTATGGCTCAGCCTTTGTTATAAATGTACAGTAATGTTTATGCATAGCCTCCTGCCGCCCAGAGACCTATTAAAAGGTCTACTCAAACAAAAAAAAAATATTTTATTTCCTATACTATTCATTCAAAATTCACTGGCAAATTTTATTGTCTGGGCGGCAGAAGGATAGCCAGGATAGGCCATAGGCTAAAGTAACTGCATAGTGTATACGCGTGCTGTTTGTTTGCCACCGTGGCGTAAAACAAAAGAAAAGCTGGAGATGATGACGAGAATCGAACAATTATGTAGAAACAAGTACGAAAAGTGGCGAGTTGGCTACAATACTACTGCGGTTTATTTAAATAATTACAAAATCCGTCGTTGTTCCGGGAGGCACCCGCGTCACCACGCCCTTAATGATACCATCCATAGGGCTCTCAGGTCGGCTGGCGTTCCATCTGTGCTCGAACCACAGGGTCTTAGCCGGTCGGACGGCAAGCGGCCCGATGGTCTGACGTTGGTGCCATGGGAGAGGGGGCGGTGGTTGGTGTGGGACGCTACATGTGTCAGCACTTTCGCGGCCTCCCACCTCAGTCGCACTACGCGCGCAGCTGGAGCGGCAGCCGAATTTCAGGCGGAGGTGAAGCGCCGGAAGTATGCTCCCTTAGAGCCGGGGTACATTTTCGTCCCTATGGCAGTGGAAACGGCGGGCTGTTGGGGGGCGGAGGCTAAGGCGTTTATACGCGAAATTGGACGTCGACTCAGGCAGAATGGGGAAGACCCTCGCTCCGAGTCGTTTCTGGTGCAAAATCTCTCTATTGTTATACAACGCGGCAACGCTGCTAGCGTTATGGGCACTTTTGCACCAGAAATGACACGAGGGGTAGGGGGAAACGATTGAAATGTATTTTTATTTTTTATTTAATTGTGTGTTTTCGTGTAGTACCTATGTAACATCTTGAAAAATAAATTATATTACAAAATAAATTACATTAATATTTCTTTTCAATCCACTTCGCAGGCTTCGTCAGGACACTACGTCAGTTACACTTAATTATAAAACCCATAAAAAATATTTTTAGAATTTCCTAGCAGCAGTGCAGGTACAAATATTTTGTTAATATTGATACGGCAGTATGTCAACTGCTTTAAATTAACTGTCACCGAGCGGTTAACTTGAGCGCGTTGCTCTACATTGCGCGCCGAATTATTTATTATGGATAATTTTGTTGCTCTCACTTAAAGTAAAACTTATCTAAGTGTACTAATTATGTACTAAACTAATTCCTGTTAAGAGGTTCGCCCGTATTAGACTGTATGGATCTATTATTAAGATCAATTACAATATACCGACAAACATCTTGTTAGTATAATGTTTCGAAAGTCTGAATACGCCTGCTTGCACTAGGTCAGTTCTTCATTTCACAGTGTAATCGGTTCGGATCTCGGGAAATCGCGACCTACGACATTTGTGAATGTCAATATCTGGGCCGACATAAATATATACATGTGTCCTTTTACAACATTTCGCAAAACATGCAGAGGCATCCGTATTCTGCTAACATCTGAGTTAGATAATAAATAAAGTCGTATATGAAGAAACACGAACTTAAAGTTGGAATGTATGCACACGCGAAACGGTTTTCAAGCGAATAAGACTCGTAATGACATGGTATGTAGACAATTTCCGCTCGGATGTTGCCTATTCGTACGTACTGCCTTCAAAAATAAGGTAAATATATTGAAATAACTTGACGATCGGCGATTCGATCTTGACTCGATGTCATCGACTTGCATCTCACGTCTCGGATGCACCGCGCGTGCTTAAAAGCGGAAGTATAATGCGATTATCGATTGCTATGACAGAAAATGCGTTGAATGGAAGGCGCGCGCGGGGGCGGTGCGCGGGGGGGCGTCCGCTCGCCGGTCGCCGTGGTACTTTGGTGTTAGTGCGCCACACGACGCGGGCTGCGACGCACGTACCACGCAGCCCGCTACGCCGGTCTCCCGAGTGTAGTGCAAATGCTTGTGTTTATATGGCGCTCATGTTACTACAAGTGCTCGTGCTGGGTGTGTTCGCGGCAGCGGCCGATGGTTAGTCATTAGTGTTGTGTTTTTGAGCCACGTGCTGGTCCGGGGATGTTTACGGCGGCCGACGCATGCGCCTGGATTGTTTGCGTCGTCCGCGGGTCAAACACCTAACCTACAAAGCCTATACTCGTTAGAGGCTGCCAAGTAAGTGTAGTGATATGGGACAGGCGCCAGAGCCGATCGACATGCAGCGAAGACTGGTAACGTTAAAGGTTACATTCCTTATTCCTCGTCCCGTTTGTATTTCAATTCTAATGGGAGTTCCAATTTGAATGGTTATTAGATAATGTCCTCAGAACTGCATTCCGCTTGCTCGTGCATGTCATACACTCGAGCTCAAGGTCTACCTGAATTTTTTGTCGCCGCGCGATGACCGTTTGATTGGAACACAATTCAATTCTGGTTGTTATGCTTTCTTTACAAACTTGTTCGTGAGGACTGTTAGTTTCAAAACACAAGCCATTCATTTACTTATAAGAATATATCGTCGATTGTAATATGAATTAATGTAACCACCAAAATGACGAAATTGAGTTAAGTATACCGTTCGACTGCAAATTTTCTGCTCTATCGAACGGTCTATATACAATTTTGATATCCAGAAAAAAATGTCGAATACGTTAACAAAAATTTAGCCATTTTATTAGGTTTCTATGTTTTTTATTAACGTATGTAACGGTTTCAAAGAATCATAGACTAAATTTTAACGTAAGTACAAATTTATAAGTACAAAATATGTCCTTCCTAATGTAATCACCATATTTTTATAAATGTCAATGCTGTAAGCGCCATTTGTATTGTATGGCTCATAAGCAATTCTGTTTCAATTTGCGAGTTACACTAAATTACGAAATCCACTTTTGGTGATTTTCATTAAATTATTAACGTAACTCCAAATTTTTTGTAAAATATTTAACGTAAGCACCAGCCATTTCCTGAACTACAACTGTGGTCGCAGTTAGTAACTGTGCGTCAAATAGACCTCTCAAAAACAAAACAAACAAGATAAACATCATTTCAATAGGATAATTTACTAAAAAGATACAACATACTTTATACATGTCAAATTCGTTTTTGGGCCCTCCTGAAAAATCGTCATTTGGTGGTTACAATAATTCATATTACAACTGACGATATTACCGGTTTTTATGGAAATCGTGGAGGTTTTTGTGTGATCGTTTCTAGGTAAAATACCTATTTCAATTTCCGAATCGTGAGTGTTTTCAAGGAGGCACTTTATCCTGAATAATCGAAAGTTTCCTAATTATTGAGTTTGAGATTCAATCTCAAATCTCGCTTATTGACTTTTGATTACCTATCTAGTTTGTTTACTCATATAGGCAAAAGTTCTTAAGCAGGTACCACGGTAATTACTAAAATGTCTATGGCAATCTGATTAATTATTCACTAGCAATATTAGCAATTCATTATTTATCCATTTAATCCATTATGGTGAATTCGTCGTTATGGCGACGAATACAATCAGTATTTTCTATGGTTTTACTTGCTAACTGGTATATTTCCGTCTATCCACAATCTGCAATCAATTTAATATTTATTTTTTCAAAACTAAGTATTTATTCGTAAAAATATAAAAGCTTTATGGCGAGCTGCACCATGAATTTTCATAAAACATTTCTGGTCTAGGCCGGCATAGATTACATAAACGTAACGCCGGGTTCACAAAAATACTATTTCTTAATCTAACGTTTATTCAGAAAAAATAACAGCTATGTTACATTTTACACACCTCCGCGAAACTGTAAGACATTTTGTTGGCAGAAACAGTCAACAAGTCTGTCTTACAAAGCTCTTAAACCAAATTCATGGCAGTTTCAGGTTGTATTGGAAATCATTAATTTTCGTTTCAGGATTCCCTGAGCTTTATTCTTTAAATCGCGTTAGTCATTTTATTGGCTATTATTTTTATTTCATCTGTGTCCAGTAGTTTCTAAAAGGTAGGTACTAATTCTGCGAGCAAGTCATCTAATGTAGATAGAACTGGCCTGCTACCGCGGACACCGAAGTTCGAAAATTTCGGAGATTTATCTCTGTTACTCCAACGAAGACGTCATTAGAGTGACAGAGAAAAATCCCCGAAAATTGCGAACTTCGATGTTCGCAGTAGGCTTGATAGCCACGCTGATATGTACATAATTCATGGATTACTTAGCATTACAAAGATCCCACATAACCCATTGTAGAGTAACAAAATTTGTATTAAAACACGCACAGAAAAGTAAAGGCTGTCTTTTTAGGTCTTGAAAAGAATGTAAACAAACAAAACCACGTGGCTAATTGTAAATAATTCGGCCAATGAGTAAAGTAACAGAGACAAAAAAATGCTAAAGATTCAGTGAAATAATACAAGATTTTGGTATTTTGTATCTCTAGTTGTGGAGCCTGTAGCCTGTAGAACTACGAACTCCGCAATTTTTTCTCTGTCACTCTAATGACACCTTCGTTGGAGTCACAGAGACAAATCCCCGAAATTTACGAACTACGATGTTCGGGGTTGCAGGCCTGAGGCCCTACCGCGAACCACGAACGAAGTGTTGCCTCTCTCTCGCATTTGTGAATTCGTACTTAAGTGTGACAGAGAGGCAGCACTTCGTTGTTCGCGGTAGCAGGCCTGGGTCGCGTTTTATAAAGATACAATTTACAATTTCGCTGTTTGCCTCTCTTTCTAGCCAATATGTGCGCGTGCGTTAGAGAGGCAAACAGCGAAATTGTAAATTGTAACTTTATAAAACGCGACCCAGGTCTACTACCGCGAACTTCGAAATGCGTAAATTTCGAGTATTTCGTCTCTGTCAATCCAACGAAGCCGTCATTAGAGTGACAGCGACAAATCCCTGAATTTCGAAGTTCGCGGTAGGGCCGCTGTTTCTCGCAAGCTTGTAACTTGTAATAAAGGCGGAAGTCTCTTTTTAACATCATTAATTAGATAAGGACTTCCGCTTGTATAACAAGTTACAAGCTTTTGGTAAATAAGCCTATCTTATTGGTTGAATGACATTTGCGACCTGTTTCACAATCCTCGCATAAAAATATCCGTCCGTCCTTTTTCCCAGGAATATAAAAGAAAAGGACGGCTATCATTTACCTGACAGATATATACTATTCGGGGTTGGTGAAACAACTGAAACAGGTCCTTAGTCTGGCAAACCAACCGTTATAAAATGGCGGCAGAATCAAAGACGGGTAGTGTTGGCCTCCCATGGAAAGTTTATGATTTCGCGCCTTTTTTATTGCATAGTTGGTTTGCTAGACTTTAAGAAGTTTTTTAATTACCTAAAAACCTGTTTTGGGTATTTTTGTAACAATTGGTTTTATGACTTACACACATTAGCATTTTTTAATATTGTAATCCCCTTTCCCATGTGAATTATAATTATAATGATTATAAATAGGAACAGTAGATAGAAGTTTTGATATTGTGTTTGTAAATTCAACCGCAATAAATAATTTGTTATATTTGGTGTTTTTATTTTCGATTGGCGACGTATATATCAAAATCTAACTAAATATCAACAACGATATTAATGATGAGAAATAATAGATAATGAAACAAATTACGGATATTGAGGATGATTTAGCAGAGAATAATAAAAAGTGATCAACACGAAACAAACAAAACCACGTGATAAGATTATTTAAGTAGTAATAGGAATTATGATCCATCCATGAAATAAAAAGTTATTGCTATATTTCAAGTCACAGTCATTTATTTAAAGCAGTGTCTAAAATGTATGGACTTAGCCATGTATCTATTCATTGGTCAACCCGAGTTTATGCAACTGTTAGCTTAGTGATAAAATAAATCTCTATATCCCATCATTACATTTTCTAGGAAATGATTTCTTAATCGTTTATTCTCCCTATTCTCAAAAAGTCCTCCATGACTAGCAGCATTATTTTATTAATCCTTTTAACATCAAGAACTAAAGCTGTTGATCTACCGCTAACTCCAAATTTTGGGGATTTGACTCTGTCACAACAATGAAGGCTTCGTTAAAATGACAAGAGACAAATCCTCACGCTGGGTAAGCAGATTGGCGATCTGCTGCCCGTTATCAATCTTCTGTCAGAATGGTCAATGACACTTCATGCCCTTAGTCGACTCTTACGACACCCGCGGGAAGAGTAGGCATGGTGACAAATGTTTCCTTACTGTCGTCACCACACGGCGAAGCAGTAGTCTTGCTCAATATCTGCTTTATAGTCGTTAGTCTCGAGATATTAAGGCAACAATTTAACGCGAGAGGAAAAGCTTTCAAAAAGTTGCTGCGCTGTCACTTATTGTCTTTAACTTTTAATCCTTAGTTTTCCATATAAATGATAAACAAGAGTTGGTTATTATTGTAAAAATATGAAAATAACTCTGTGCATTTCATTCTTGCACTTACCAAGTACCCAAGTTAAAATATACAACACAATGAGATAGCCCCGTAATAGCTCTTAAGAACTTGGGAATTTTGTCAATTCTTGGAGAAAGATCTGTTCCATATTTTGCAGAAATTATGAAATCAGTTCGCAAATACATATTTATAAATGGGATACCTAAAGTCTCCGAGCAAAGTAAGTATTGACGAATCTTAATAACATAATTCCTATATTGCTCAATATTCGTGGGCTCTAATTCCCGTGACATTGAAAGGTTCTAGCTTCAACCTCCGACGATATTTACGTACTTAAATCTCATTAAGTGACTCGCAAACAAGAATTATTAGGTTGAAATAACTCGTTTGAGATCTAGCCGCCCGAAAGCTTAAAGTTCGCCTAAATCATAGAAAGCGGAGAATTCCCTAATGTTAGAAATATAAGTACGTACTTAGTTATTTATGACATATTTAACTTTAATTTATTCTTATTTGATTGCGAACTAGACCAAAGTAAGTTGGGTAAACCCCAGTTTTAGATTAGCATAGTAAATCATCGTGATTATAAGAGTCAAATATTGTCCAGAAACATTAACAATGTAACAAATTCTTTGATCTGTTGAATTTGTTACATTTTTTATGTTTCTGGACAATATTGGTAATCTCTAAGGCCGGGATTCTTACGTTCTTATTCTCTATGCGTTCTTACGTAAGTTGTAAGGACGGAAGGAATGAGATAGTAATATTCACCTCGCACTCCTTAGTATAGCTCCGTCCCTGTAACTTACGTAAGAACTTACAGGTGTACGTCTGGTCTAAGTCTGTTGATATTTCAACAAATTTCAAGTAGGTAAAGAAATACGGTAATACAACAGTCCGTCGATGCTCAATTGGTAAACCCTAAACCTGATTGATTTTAAATTCACAATTAGACCGGCAGAAACAAATTCTCAATATGGACGCAACTGTAATAATATATGCTTTCGGGGATCCATACTAATCAGTACAGAGTACAGGGTGCTTAGACAAGTTGCCAATCGCTAACGCTTAATCGTCAATCGTAAACGAAAGGCAGCTAACTGTCTTTGTCGCACTAATATGAAATAGTGACAGAGAGGGAGAACTATGATACCAAGCGCTAACGATTGGCAACTTGGCTAAGCATCCAGGAACACCTATGTATGGTGAGTTCTAGTTGTCTTACAAGCCGTAAAACCACCCAACCATAGTCCAATACAGCAACTATGGTCCACAATTTGAATTCCTAAATAAGCCCAAACTTCTTTTTGGCTTTGTCCAAATTTTTATTATTAATGAGTTTTTGCCTATGAATAGCACTAATATAACAATTACACCTATATAATGCACTAATATAACAATTACTTAATTATTATTATTAAAGTTTTTTAATATATTTATTTTCAAAACTACAATTTATGTACATAGATTAAAATAAGGCCTCGGCAAAGAGTACGATTTTGTACCGTTTGGCGTAGAAACTTTAGGTTCTTGGGGCCCCAGCGCACGCAAATTGTTTGCTGAGATCGCGAAACGTCTGGTTGATGTAACTAAAGACCGAAGAGCTGGCGACTTCCTCGCACAACGCATCAGTATTGCGATACAGCGAGGAAATGCCGCCAGCATCCTCGGTACAATGCCACAAGGGCCAATCTTAGATATAGGTTAGGTTAAGTAGATTAGTTAGATTTAACCTTATTAAAGTGCCACTGACCATTCTACAAGATTGATGATGGGCAGCAGCGTCATCATAGTGGTCACATTACTGCGATCGCCAATCCGCTTGCCCAGCGTGGCGATTATGGGCATTTGCCTCCTAATGCGTCTATACGCGTAGTTAATAGGAGAGGCCTACGTCCAGCAGTGGACTAACATAGGCTGAAGATGAGATGATGATAACAATTACACCTAATGAAAGATATTCGATTAAGTTTTGGACCCTTGTTGGGTGCTCCACTCTGTATTTGAGGTGATTTGTGGAATATGGATAAAGCAGATACAATTACAAGACGAGAGACCTTCTCATACCGTAAATGCAGGTCAAATAGGAGAAACAAAACCTCTTATAGAAAGTGATCCAAGTTCACTCGCTAATGGATATCCTTGACATTCATCTCTAGGTTCTCCATCGCAGAAATATGTATACATTCTCACCCTAATCCCGTTGAGATAAGGTTGAGAGGTGTGGAGATATTTCTGCAGGGATAGGTTCTCTGCCGGTAACGCGAGCTGCGGCTAAGTGTTCCATTGTTGGTTTACTTGGGAAACTGGCGATGGCGATATCTTATGTGGACCACACAGGGCGTGGGAATTGTCTATTGCGTGCCTGATTGGAGAGGACTCATTAATGGCTCCGTTTGATGTCCATCGCTTCGCTAGCGGAGTGGCCGTATATGGGTTGTGAGTGCCACCAGCGATGAACTTCAAACGGAGCCAGTTATGAGTTCGCTTGCGGTGGAAGACTGGCATATTTTAAGCAAATACACACAAAACTTTCGTGTCAGATGTTTTTCAAAGAAAATGCTGCAAAACATGCTGATAGTGATAGCCTAGGCAGGCGTTCAGTCCAGACGTTACTCTATTAGCAATGTCAGTTTTACGACTTATGCGATGCTTAAACCGGGAGCTTTAGCGTAACTTTATAGTAATCTTTAAAGTATCGTATCGTCATATTGATACGAGGAAGTAGCCCTCGTACCAATATGATAATACGAGAGATATAGATAAAAAAGTATGTACTGTAGTAGAGCTTTTTCACTTTTAGGTACCTACACCTCAAGTTTGTAACGACAGTTAAGCATTAAATTAACAGCGCCAATCTAGTTTAGATTCCTAATAAATATCGTACTTGATTGTCGTTACAAGCCTAAATGCAATTAAGGTTTTTAATCTCACGCTAATTGGGTGACCCTAAAAGTGAAAATGTCCAGTTGTATCTAACACATGCTCTTTTGCAGCAAGCTTATGGTGTCGGTATGATGTTAATCGGTACGAGCAATCGACAATTACGGAAGAGTTTTGTAGTGTCATACATTCTGGCGGTGACACACTACTGTAAGTAGTACTGTACGTTCATACTAACATCAAATAAATGTACGAAATCGTTCGCGAATAAAAAAATGTAAAACACGTCTAGCGAATACTTTGCGCGCAAATAACAAATTAATAAAGAAAACTTACAATGATCACCACTACCCAGTTAGCCCTAAACTAAGGAAAACTGGTATTATGAGTACTTACTGCGAACTTCAAAAAAACTGCGAATTCGAAATTTGTCTCTTTCTCTCTAACGAAAACGTCATTGGACTGACGGAGACAAATGTTCACAGTAGGCACAGATCCACTATCAACTAGGCTGGCCGTTAAATAAAATAATTCGGTTATGAATCAGTTATTTCCATTTCGATCCACCAAATAAGTAGTGGTAATCGTTCACTACGTGTTTCAGCCTGCCAAAAGGGGCCATGCTTATTTTTTTATTCCTGTCCGGTAAAAAAGTGTGTGATGACTATAATCAAGGTCGAATGAGGCCTGCTAATAGATAGTGGAGCTCAGACGCAGGCCATAGATTATAGTCTATTGTTTATTGTAGAACATTGCGTGGTTATGGCCCTTGCAGCCAAGCCAGAGCATAAATAAATTTAAAAAGTCTTTTGTTTTTTTTTCTCCGTTGATTTTGGTAGAGGCAGCTTGGTTTAGTGCTTTTGCCTGTCCACAACGACTGAAAATAAAAATATTATGATTCTGGTAGGACGTAGGAATGTTTATTAATGAAATAATAATCTACACTGTCAAAAGTACATTCTTAGAAATCTCAGACTATAGCCGATGTTTTTAAACCAATGACAGATCTTTTGTAAGCATCTAAACGTCTAGTCATCAAATATAAACATAAACTTTTACGTTCCTTCGAAGATTAAACCCAAGAAGTATAAATACAACATAATATACATTTTCTTTGACATTTTCGGAGGATCATACTAAGCTCCCATATTATACACCCAAACTACTCATATAAATAAAATAAATAAGACTTTACAACTGTTAATTTACGATCCCTCTTCCGCTTTAAACTTGGCCGCTTCCTAAATAGTGGAATAAGCACTATAAGCAGCCATACTGTAAATTTAGAGGAATATGTCTCTGTCACTCTAATGATTCTTCTTGTTTGGAGTGAAAGAGACAAATTCTTGATATTTACGTATTCAGATGTTCGCGGTAGCGCAAGATTTGCTGTTTCGCGCTAAACTCCTTTCGCGTCACTTCAGACATCAAACTACCAGCTAACCCGTACAAATAAGTCCTTGGACGTAACTCAATATTAACGTTTATTGTTCAATTCTCATGGGCGAATTCCTCCGCTCGATAACCAAATCGATACTAAATAAACCTGGTGGAAATCAGAGTAGCGTAGTTGCGACGCGCGGGGGCCGGGCGGGGGGAGCGCAAGGTCAGGGGCCCCGCAAACCTTCGTACTACGCGAATGTCTATTGACCAAAACCGGCAATGTAGGATTCGCATGCTATTGTTTTCGCTTAATGAATTGTAAAACACGCGTGTATTTTAGGTTAAAGATTAGTTGACTTATCAGGGGAGTAATGGAACGCTTGGTTCCGAGGCGTCTAGTAATGTTGGTGAAAAAATGGCGCAAAAACTTTGGATGCTGTGTGAGAATCTGAGAATATCTAACTCATTTCCTTAGGCTAAGACTAGACGATCAGTATTTATTGACTATATAAGATTACTGTTTCATTTTGGATACAAAAGCAAGTTAGAGAAATATGTTATTGTCAATAAATACTGATAGTCTAGTCTTCGCGTAAGGTTTAAGCAATTAATAATTGCAAAACGAGTTCGCATGTCTCGTTCTTGCAGTCTTGTCTCGTTTTCGCCGATGTCGGAGGTAATTAGTTAGGTTTTGGCGATTTCTTATTGATGTTTGATGGGTGTGGGAACCAGAAATGCGGTCCTATTACGAAATTGACTAGTACCTACTTGAGAATCTCGGCTAGATTCTAGACTGGGGTTAATAGACAGTATAGACCTATAGTTTTCTAAATCAGAATAAATGTTTTCATGGAGTGATAAACTGGTACCGTTCAAGGAATGTATTTTTAAAGGTGCTTTTAGACCAAATCCCACTCTACGAAATTCGTTCGTTACACAAAACGTGATTCGTCGAAATTCGAAAGAATGAGCGAATGCTCGTTTGGTCTAAATTTGAATGTATCAATTTTAATTATAATGTTGCTATGGCAAATTTAGCATTGATGAATTCTAAATTAAGCATTATTTTGTTGTTTATGTTGAAGATGAAAACGTTTAGAGACAAAGCCAAAAATTAGAATGGGACTGATGCTTAGGTATTCAGGAATTGAAACTGTTGACCATAGTTGCAATATTGGACCATAGTTGGATGGTTTACGGTACCTACACAGAGATTGATTAATTTGTGACTAAAATTATAACTTGGTTGGTTGGTAACCGCAACAAAGCAGTGGATGCGACTAGCACAGGACCGAGGAACGTGGCGTAATAAAGAAGATGCCTATACCCAGCAGTGGGTGGACACGGGCTGAAAAGATCGGTTGGTAAAACCGGATAAATAGGTAATGCAGGTCGCTTCCATCCGGTGTATGTGGAGGTCCAACGGGGAGCTCAGCGTGGACGCCTTATGAATGACGAACCGAAATGATGACTGACGATCGGCGCTAAATAAATGTAGGTAGTTAAAGATTATTGTGGCGTGATAATTTTGTATATTTAAATCTACCTACTATATCTTCGCTTATGATGAGTCTTTCATAGAGTTGACAATTTTTTTTTGTGATATAGTATTTTCCAAAAAGGCGTAGTTATAGGATTTAAGAATCAAAACGTGATTCATCGAAATTCGTTGATTTCGTAGAGTGGGGGATAGAATGAACATTCGCTCGTTTGGTCTAAATCCACCTTTTCCTGTGGACAACGCGAAAGTTAGTTTCTGGGACATACAAATTAGATTTTGACCGCATAATTCTTGAGACTCAGAAGCCAACCATCGGTTTGTATTCGTCCTACAAGAAAATTAGAGCCTCGTCCTGCCCGTCATTTGAGCTGTTGAAATTTAAACCTAATGAGTTTGAAAAGATAGTTGCGTTTCTTTTGTTCTAAAAAATCGAATATGTCCTTTATAAATCACTTTGGGCACCCTTTATTTTTAATAATATAGGTAAATTGACTTGTTTATGAGATACATTAGCTCTATTTAGGATGTAGGTATGGCGATTACATCCATATTTGTTATATGCTTTATTTTAATCTGGTTAGGGAAACCAACGAGGCCGGTTCGAGGACGATTCTAGGAAACAACAACATTTCAATCCTAGTGCTGAAAATAAGGAAAATATTAGTAACAAACTTGGAATGCGCATGCGTTCCTAAGTTTGCGGAGTTGAGGAAAAATCGCGATGGCGACGATTTGCGGTTTGCGACACTTAAATATGCATTAAATGTTTCCTAAATTGCTATTTTTGTAAATGATGGTAATGACAACTAGGTTTACAGAGTGTAGCAAAAATAGTGATACAATACAATACAATACAATACTCTTTAAAAAAAACATTAAAGTGATTTTCTTAAGGACCTACTTATTTATTCTCGTAATTCTGATTAGGAAAAATTATACAACAAGGGCATAAAGTGACCCATTATTACGCGAGGCAAGTTTTTGTATTGAGCGAAGCGATTTGGCAAAAATTTGTATATTTTTGAATCGATAAATTTTCGCGGTAAAACAAATGATTATCTAAATAAAAAAAAGCTCGTGCTAGAAATAATTTTTACCGATATCTATGGTTGTATGTATATCGTAGGATGAATTGATACTTCGAATCTTGCGAAAACGCGGATAATAGGTTAGGTTAGGTTAGATTGCAAAACCCCTAGGATTTTCGCGAAGATTCGAAGTATCAAATCATCCTACGACATATATGTATAATCAAATCAATATACTTAATCATAATCTGTCTAAACATCGCCGTCAGTAAAAAAATGTAAGCGCGACAGTTCTTATGCCAGTGACACGCATGTGTGACCTAAAAGATACTCCTATTCCGGCGACACAGGACTTTCAATTTTTTTAATTTATTTATTGTATGAAACAAACGGTCATTTACATTAAGGCGTGCATAAAATACTGGTAATTAATATAAGACCTACAGTTTCCTTAGATTATAGTTATTGTGTCAAAAATGTTCGTAATTCTATGGCACTGGCATAGGAGGAGTAAGAAAGAAGTTGGTTTATGCTAACAATAAGATTACTTTGATCACATATGTGTGTCACCGGCGTCAAACGCGTTAGACAAAGTACCTATATTATTATTTGATGACAAAAAATGTGTCGTCGTGATTCTTTTGGCTTGTATTAGAAACATAAACAGATATTTTACCCAATTTTACATACTTCTGTAAACGTATTAAAAGTTGTTTGCTCTCTCGCTTTCTTGTTAGCCGTTGTTTGTCTTCCAGCTTGTACCAACACAGGAAATTACAATATTATTCATAACTTAATTAATCCTTCGAAAACAGGATGTGGCTTGAAGAGTTACCATTGGCGAGCATGGAATAAAGCTTACAGACATTTTTTGTCATTTTTAAAGTCAACAAGTCAACGACAAACGTATTCATTAACCATCTACATTAACTATCACGTATCATTATTGTCATTAATCATGTATTTTATTTAGAAGTTTCAATTTTACATTTAGCTAACTATATAGTTTTTACTGGCCTTCTGAAGCCAGCCGCCCGTAGGTACCATTCGCGAGGACTGGTTTCGGAATAAAATAGTGCAATAAAAAAAAGTCTAACTTTTTCGCATTTTCACGTGTTAACCCCCAAGCCTTTGTAATAGTATCCTAAAGGGTAAAACAGTACATGAACAGGAAACAGGACCCTATTCTCCGCTCCTGTCCGCTCCGCTGTATTTCTGTTGTTATAAAAGTAGGATTAAATACTTATATATTTAAGGGAGCGCCCATTTAACCAACGCGTTTTTTTTTGCTTATAATAAATGAGGGTTTCCTGAAATAACGTTCACCAGGGCGGCAGCACTGAGGCGTCAGGTCCAGAAACTTGTCTAAATTCTCAGAGCGCCTATAGTTTCGTGTTTAAATGTTTTGTATGAGTTAATAAAACAATATAAAAAAATAAAAATATCTTCTACTCGTAGTTAGTTTTTCTCTAGAGCTAGATAATTGTGTTTCTTAGCGGGACCTTACGCTAAGTGGCGCCAACTAGTGGCATACGTTTTAGAGAAAACCCTCATTGATAATGGTACGGAATCATTCATGCGCGTGCCGACTCGCACTTGGCCGGTTTTAAGGGTTCCGTATTTTTTGATGCTTAACGCGAAATTAAGTCCCGTTTCATTAAAATAATGTGTAAAAATCGTTGTATGTTTAAATTGTATTAAATAGTGTAAGTACTATCAATTATCAAATTGGCGACGATGAAAATAAATCTATTATGAATGGCATTTAGACATTGTTGTACGTACAATTAATTACCCATTCTTAAACGAAAATGAAGAATCGCCATTAGTCACAGATGACAGAAAAGTTGTATAACCGGCTTTCGTTGAGCACTTAGTCATTTCGGACATTATTTATCTTAGTCATAATATTCATAATCATATGAATTTAGAAGTTTTCAGTGTGTCGTGAGCGTGTGATCCAGCATCTTATGGGGGGATTACACTGCGACTTTCGCCGCATGCAAACAAGTCATCAGTCAGACAAACTATCTTTAATACTCTGTTCAGGATGCTTAGCCAAGTCGCCAATCGCTAGCGCTTGGTAGCGTTACGATACGCTACCAAGCGCTAGTAGTAGCGTAGTTTTCGCTCTCTGTCACTCTTTCATATTAGTGCGACAAAGACAGTTAGCTACCTTTCGCTTACGATTGACGATTAAGCGTTAGCGATTGGCAACTTGTCTAAGCACCCTGTTCTGTTCTGTTGATCGCTCATACAACATTTTAATTTGTCGCCTTTCTTTCAATGCCAAAAACTGTTACACAAAACTTCGTAATTATGGCGTTAAATTTTTTTTCATTACGGGTAATCGATCCTTATTATTTGGCCGTATGGTGAATGGTGGCAATAACAATACATTTGTTACCACCCCAACTATTCACGCGGGTGCCCTAAGAGCCGACTAAGGGAAGAAGTGTCACTGACCATTCTTTGATAGAAGATTGATGATCGGCAGCAGCGTCATCATAGTGCGATCGCAAATCCGCTTGCCCAGCGTGGCGTTTAGTAGGGGAGGCCTACGTCCAGCAGTGGACTGAGATAGGCTGAGGATGACCGTTATTATTCACCACGATTACTAGTGTTTATGTTCATACTTGTACTATCCGCGGCCCTACCGCGAACTTCGAAATTCGCATTGGGATTTTTCTCTGTCCCTCTTATGACGCCTTCGTTGGAGTGACAGAGACAAATCCCCGAAATTTTCGAATTTCAGTGTTCGCGGTAGTAGGCTCCACTATACTACACGTCTAAAGGTGCATTTAGACCACACGAGCATTCGCTCGATAGAATGAGCGAATGCTCGGGGATAGAATGAGCATTCGCTCGTTTGGTGTAAATCCACCTTAACTTACGTATTGGCGCGAGCAAGCCGGATAGAAAGTAAACGCGCGTTAACAACGTAGCGGCAGCTCATGGTAGGGTTACCGTTCGACACATGAATAGTGGTCGAACTAATGGTCGTTGACTCATGGCCACGCCCTACAAAACGACAAACAATGCCCACGTGCTGTAACGCATTGTATTAGCGATGTAACGATAGTGATATACCGACAAATCGAACGATATAATTGGCAGCTATATTGGTATCGCCGATTCATATTACAGATTCCAATATTTATTCAGAAACGTCTCCTAATTTAGCAAGGTGTTTGTCCCTTTCGGTCTTATCAAAGGTGTCCCTTAGTTTACTTTTTTTATAAATTACTTCCCAAATTGGGTTATTTTACCCCAAAACAATCTGAAAAAAAATCTGCTCATTCTGGTAACAGAATCCCTTGCCGACTATCATCTGAAATTCCCATACAAATTACTATGAAAAAATTTGGTCACACAGTAAGTTGATTATGTGTTGTTTTTCTGTTTTCTTTGAGTTATTTTTATGAAATATTGGTTATAATAATTATAACGCAGTATAGGGTAAGTGCTCCAGTGAATGAACACTTAAGGAAATTTTCAACTTAATTTTTTTTTGTGGCTGGGAGCAATAAGGAAGTTTAAATATGAATGACGTACACAGTACTTACAGAGTAAACCACTATTGTAGCTTTCTAAAATAAATTTTATTTTGCATTAGTGCTGCACAGTTTTAAATTATAGCTGACTGTAGGGGATAAAATGGAAAATCACCAGTGAATGAACACAAAATTCTAGTAATTGAACAAATGAAACCAATGAATGAACTACCTTAAAAATAATGGATTAAAATGCAAAAAGTACTCTATTTTTAATTGGTAGTGCTAGTAATATTCGATAATTGAATTTTAACTTTCTGTGTTGTAATGTTCTTACAGAGTAAACCACTATTGTAGCTTTCTAAAATAAATTTTATTTTGCATTAGTGCTGCACAGTTTTAAATTATAGCTGACTGTAGGGGATAAAATGGAAAATCACCAGTGAATGAACACAAAATTCTAGTAATTGAACAAATGAAACCAATGAATGAACTACCTTAAAAATAATGGATTAAAATGCAAAAAGTACTCTATTTTTAATTGGTAGTGCTAGTAATATTCGATAATTGAATTTTAACTTTAATGAGACATAATAACTATAAACATAATTAAACGACATCAATTACAGTTTCACATTTCTGCGTATTCTGGGAAGGTTCAATTAACTCTTCCGTTACCATTGAAGAGTGACCTTATATGTCGCTTTCGTTAAAAAGTAAACTGAGCTCATTCTGCATATCAATTATAGCACTTTAATACTTTTGATTAACCAAAGATGCGTTTATGTTTGTTTCTTCAGTGGCAGGAATTTGGACAATTTCGGTGATTTAAATAGCGTTGATTTTGAAATATTAAAACTGGCACTTGATAGTTCACTAGTTGCAACTGCTTTTAGAGGTTTGTCGAGAGATTCTTGGTCATATTGGAATCCTTTATATGTTTTTTTTACCTTTCCATGTCTTAAAACCAGATAAAATACAAAATAAATTATTTCGTTCATTCACTGGTTTTCGCAATCCAATTAATGAACTAACTGTGTTTGCGGTAGTTCATTAAAATTTTAATATATCAAGTATTGTTCGAACACTGGCCCTTTGCTAGACAGCACATTTCTATTGAATTCATAGAAAACCAAATCTTATTACAACTACTAAAACGTCAGATATGGAACAAACAATAAATCACGCAATTCCAGTGAATGAACTCCCCCGTTCGGTCACTAGGTTTTAAGCTATTTTGAGTTCTAGTTACAGAACACTGGATTAAAAACCACTATTTGAAACGAAATCACATTAAACAATACTTTAATAGCATGATCATAACCTTCCGGTTTCAAAACTTCACGCACTGTACCTGGGAGATGCACGAAACGCACACGATAACACATTAAACACAACGTAAGCTTACCTCAATCCTTATAACACTTCCATATAAAAAACGAACCGGCGCAACGTGCCCACTTTAGATCATCGCCATTTGGACACTGATGCATATGAGTTGATGTAAGTGCTACCAGAACTTGTCAAATATTATTCCTAACCGAAAAAAATATATAACGCGTAGTAGAAATGTACAGACAACTTATTTTACGAAAAAAACTTGTATTTTGTTCGTTCACTGGATTTGTTCATTCACTGGAGAACTTACCCTAGGTACTGCGTTATAAGTTAATGTCATGAAAAAAAAAAGAAAATGTATTTCTCATACATTGTATAGAAAAATCGAATAAAAGTCGGCGCGGCTTCCGGTTACTGAAATGAACTGATAATTATTTTCAGAGTATTTTGAGATAAAAGAAGCCTATTAAGGGGGGTATGCGTTATTTTTCAAAATCGTTATTAATTTCTGTAAAGCGCGCATTGGCGCACTTACCGAACTGGTGTGATGAATATTTTAAAGACAAACGGGTGTTAATCGCGTAAACTTACGTTTAATTATATCCTGACGTTTCGGGCATGATGTTACACCCGTGGTCGCAGGCAGACTCGTTCCATTCCACCCATGGCCGAAACGCCAGGTAAGTTAACGCGATTGCCTTTAAAATATGAGTGATAATCGTGAAACTTTAAATCAATATAGGTATTCGATTTAAATACACCGTTAAAATTATGTGAAAAAATTGGAGTTAAGTTCTTTCTTCGCTAAATAAAGCTTTAAAGTGATCATTTAACTGTCCTTTTTTGAACAAAGTAAAAGAGTACATAAACGGCGATGTAATCCGCCATTTCTCTGTAACAACCCTTTGTACCCTTCCGACATTAAGTCATGACATGTTAGGGCTATTTCCATACACAAGTATTACGAAAGGTTTTTAACCGATTTTAAATAACGAGGAGGTTCTCAAATCGACTTTTTTTGTCTTGATATCACCGAAAATTTTGAACAATTAACATAATTATAGGTAATTAATTTCACCAGAGTTGAGGTGAATGATTACACACACATCCAAATGAAGTACTAATTGCAAAAAATGTAGCGAAAGAATGAAAGAATTGCGTCAAAATATTGAAGCAAATCCCTTGAACAAACTTTTTGGTCAATCTCATATTATCTTAACCTCCTTTTTGAAGTCGGTTTTAAGTCACTCCCCGCTGTAAGTGTTCCCCTATTCATTTTTAGATCTAAGAATAAAGAAACGGATTTTGATACATATTTTAAACACAAACGGATCTTAATCGCGTAAACTTATGTTTCATACTCGTAGGCATTATCCTGACGTTTCGAGCATGACGTTACACCCGTGGTCGCAATCAGGATTTTGGTACGTTTAATACATTCAAGAGAAGGCATTGCTCCCGAGCAAAGCCAGAGCGGGTAACAAGTATAAAATAAATAATCATCCCTAAAACATCAAAAGACTAAATTATTATATATTGGGATTACAAGGGGGTTGCAGAGTTCAAGGACCTCGAGTAGAACGGGTTTCGCAACGAGGGGAGATAGCGAAAAAACTCATACAAAATACTTCGCTACCTATTAACCTTTTGACCGCCAAAGACTGCAAATGACGTCTTTAAAAAATACTTCTTATGCACTGGTCTCACCGCGAGCTACTAAGCTATGAACTATGGGCTATAATAGACTGCCCGTTCCAACACCACTGGATGCTGATGCACGTACAGCGGTAGTGTTAGCTAATAAGATACCTGTCCTGAAAGCATTATATTTTGTTGTATGTCGCTTATTTATTATTATTATTGTTAATTATCATTATTATTATTTTTTTTTGTGTAAATTATCCACTAACACTATAAAGTAAGATTTTATTGTATTAAGGTATTAACAATTGATATGGACTTAGTCTGAAATAAATTTTTATTATTATTTGTATCTCTCTTTGATCACGGGCCTACAAATTCCGGTCTTTTGATAGGCTTGCGCGGGGATACAGATCCAACACGTAGAGGCCCTTTGGAGAAATTTGCTGTGTTTTACACTCATTCTTATTATTATTATTATTATTCTCTTTATTTATACATCTTCTTAGGTCAGGTTATTTTATAATATGGTTATAAAAATAAAATACAATAAAACATACAAAATCAATACAAAACATATAAACATACTATAAAAAAACCTAACCTAGGGTGCCGCCGGCAACGGGGCGGGCCCAAGCTGCCGGTGGTTAGGGCTGCAGGGAGAGGAACCGCCGGACTATGCGCGCCGTGTCCAGGATTACCGCCTTCTGCATCTGACCCTTGATCCAACCACCTAGCGAGAGCCTCTTGTGCTGTTGATCGAGACTCTTCGCTATGAGACCATTCGCAGAAACAACTATCGGCACAATGATCGCCGAATCAACATCCCACATGTCGGTTACCTCGTGAGCCAAGTCAAGGTACTTACTGGCTTTGTCCTTCTCGGCCTTCACGAGGTTCTCGTCATGGGGGATCGTGATGTCGATGAGCATTGCCCGGCGTTGCGATCGATCTATCAGCACGATATCAGGCTTATTGGCTACAATAGTCCTGTCCGTGATGATAGATCGATCCCAATATTATTATTATTATTATAAACACGAACAAAAGATACGCACTCCCGTGTAAATAAAAGAGGCACGGCGGTACTCGCCCAGCTATCAGCTATCACCGCCGGGCGAGTATCGCTATCTCTTTTATTTAGACAGGAGTGTTCTTTTGTTTGTGCTTATAGCCGATAGTTCATAGCTTAGTAGCTCGCGGTGAGACCAGTGCCTTATGTCGATGAAGCTATTTAAAGGGAAAACGGCTCTTTAATGTAATGTTGTTTACAAATCTATTTTTTTACCCCCACGGTGCTAGCGGCACGGTAAATAGTTGCGGTGCTCAGCGTTCAAAAGGTTACATAGTCCCTTAAAAGTGTATTCGCTATTCTATCCCCCACTCTACGAAATCAACGAATGACGTTTTGTGTAACGATCGAATTTCGTAGAGTGGGGGGATAGAATAGAATAGCGAATGCTCGCTTGGTCTGAATGCACCTTAAGGCGTGGTATGCGCGTTGTAGCGTATGATATTTCATAGTAAATAGCACACCGTTTGCTGGTCACTCACGTGCACGCCACGCAAGCGGTGTGCCATCTAATATGACATTTACATACGCTACAACTCGCACACTTACAATAAAGGCAATTTTTTTCTCGCAAGTGTGTTGAAAAACGTCTTATGAAACTTGCACGCATTGATCATTACAGTTACACTCACTTCTATGTTATGAAGAATCCTGCTTTAAGTGTAATAAACTAATAAACAACTTACCGCACTCGTATCATAATGTATTGCTACAAGACTACAGATGTTCTGCTTAGTGATTTTCATCATAGTTATTCAGTAAGGTGTCATTATTATACGCGGGCGACGCACGAGATCTGTAGATCATAGAACTTTTAGTCACATCAGAGAATAATCTAAAAAAAAGATATAATCAAAACACCAGGGCACTAATACCACAGACTAAGTTATACATATTATATTTCTTTAATTTATGCTAATACTAACGTGATTAGAAATAAAGTAACTATTAAGCCTTTTTAATTTGAATACGTTTCTCAATTCGACCGTACAAAATCGTTCTAAAAAAATAATCCACTTGAACCGGATTTAGGGCTAAACCCTCAAAAAGTTTCAAAGCTATAAATTTAGACCTATAGGTTGTGCATTCCCCCTCCGTAATAAATGTGCCTGACCTTCCTCAACGTCCCTTCAAAAATAAAGATCTAGACAGGGGCACGCAACCCTTCTTTAGGGTTATTGTTAGTGTTTCCTTGTGTATGTTAGTTCATGTTTTGCTGGGTTATTGTCTATTGAAGATGATCGCACTTATCGTATACATTTCTGACCGGTTTTGCGGTGGATGTATTTTATACATGATTGAGTGCATTTGAAAACTGAATACTGCTTACCGGGACCATCGAAATCGTCTGTCTTTGTCGCTCCAAATAAAAGAGTAGCCGGAGTAACTGAGACAGGCGCTCGAAATTTAAGATTTTTTTATTTTTAACCGACTTCAAAAAGGAGGAGGTTAACATTTCGTCGAAATCTTTTTTTTATGTATAACGGTAGGGTCTTGGTAATCAGTGTATTATAAATTATAGATAAATAAATATATTGGGACATCTTGCACAAATCGACCTAGTCCCACGGTAAGCTCAATTAAGGCTTGTGATGTGGGTACCAAGCGTCGATACATATAATAGATATGTAGATACATATAGATACTTAAATACATAGACGGCCATGACCAAGGAACAAACATTTGTGATAAATAAATACACAAATGATGCCCTCGGATACCCGGAACGTCCAGCTTCGTAGACAGCACCAACTAGGCTATGGAGGCTGACACATATCAAAACATATATCAATTATATTGTGGCCGTGTGGTGACGGCAGTAAGAATACATTTTTCACCACCCCAACTCCTCCTGCGGGTGTCGTAAGAGTCGACTAAGGGATTTAAGTGTCACTTACCATTATTTGATAAACGATTGATGATGGGCAGCAGCGTCATCATAGTGGACACATTATAGTCCGTGGGCTAGTCGGCTTGAAATTAGAAAACGGTATAATTTGGGGGTACCAAGTGTCCTTTTTACAGTAGTTAGACATATTCATAAGGATGTTAAAAAAGTATGATAGACATCTCAAAGTGGTAGCTAATAGGCATACGGGCTATTTCAAGATTTCCGTTGTATGACAGGTATGGTTAAAATTAGGAGGTACAAATTTTCCTTTTCACGGCTGTTAGGTAAGCTTATAAAAACGTCAAAAATGCAAGATTGCCATTTAT
This sequence comes from Thaumatotibia leucotreta, assembly GCA_025490895.1. Classification (NCBI taxonomy): domain Eukaryota; kingdom Metazoa; phylum Arthropoda; class Insecta; order Lepidoptera; family Tortricidae; genus Thaumatotibia; species Thaumatotibia leucotreta. The sequence continues at coordinate 3,454 of JALPQI010006011.1, read as the reverse complement.
AAGTGCTACCTAACAAAAATGGGGGCCAATCAATGATGGTGGATCTCAAGTGTTACAAAATCAAGTATATCTCGAGAACTATTAAATATATCTAATTACTCTCTTGAACGAAAGTAAAGGCATATCTGTAAGCTTCATATTTTGCATATACACCATATTGCTAAAACCAACCAATAATTAATTATGACCAAATTTATGAAAATGTCGTGATTTAAATTTTTTTTGTGTCGTGTTTTTACACAGTAGTCATGACGCTAGAAAAATTAAATATTTTTTTAAAGATAGTGTATATAACTTGTTGGCGGTATTAAAAAAAAGACCCATAAAAATATTTAAATGAATTGTAGTCATAATCCACCATATACTTAGTGATTTAAGAGGCGATGGAAGTGCCACTCGTAAATAATAGTGCTTATTTCAAATAACCAAGATTGAAAAAAAATAAAAAAAAATCGCCTCTTAAATCACTAAGTATACGGTGGATTATGACTACAATTCATTTAAATATTTTTTATGGGTCTTTTTTTTAATACCGCCAACAAATTATATACATTAAATTAAATCTTATTAAATACACTATCTTTAAAAAAATATTTAATTTTTCTAGCGTCATGACTACTATGTAAAAACACGACACAAAAAAATTCAAAATCACGAAATTTTCATAAATTTGATCATAATTAATTATTGGTTGGTTTTAGCAATATGGTGTATATACAAAATATGAAGCTTACAGATATGCCTTTAATTTCGTTCAAGAGAGTAATTAGATATATTTAATAGTTCTCGAGATATACTTGATTTTGTAAAACTTGAGATCCACCATGTTTGATTGGCCCCCATTTTTGTTAGGTAGCACTTATAAATGGCAATCTTGCATTTTTGACGTTTTTATAAGCTTACCTAACAGCCGTGAAAAGGAAAATTTGTACCTCCTAATTTTAACCATACCTGTCATACAACGGAAATCTTGAAATAGCCCGTATGCCTAGTAGCTACCACTTTGAGATGTCTATCATACTTTTTTAACATCCTTATGAATATGTCTAACTACTGTAAAAAGGACACTTGGTACCCCCAAATTATACCGTTTTCTAATTTCAGACAGACTAGCCCACGGACTATTACTGCGGTCGCCAATCCGCTTGCCCAGCGTGGCGATTATGAGAATTTACCTCCTAATGCGTCTATACGCATGGTTAATAGGAGAGGCCTACGTCCAGCAGTGGACTATCATAGGCTGATGATGATATCAATTATATTACGAGTATCACTAACGATATTTTGTGCCGAGTAACTACATATATATTCCGTAGAGCACTGAGCACTATGAACAAAGGGTAAAGTATTTTAGATTTGACATTGGTGCTAACGGGACCATCTCAGGGCTAAGATAAAAAAACCCGTTATAAAAATAATATTCATGATTCTCGTAGATATCATACATACAAAAAAAATCAGTCAGCTTGAGAACCACCTCCTTTTTTAAAGTCTGTTAAAAACTCTTTATTTTTAGGGTTCCGTAGCCAGAATGGCAAAAACGGAACCCTTATAGATTCGTCATGTCCGTCTGTCCGTCTGTCCGTCTGTCCGTCTGTCACAGCCAATTTACTCGGAAACTATAAATGCTACAGTAACGAAATTTGGTAAGGATATGTGTTGTATAAACCGCTACAGGAATGTGATACTAAATTGTAAAAAAAATCATTGGGGTGGGGGCCCTCCATACATGTAACTGAGGGATAGAATTTTTTTTTTAGTTGTACATAAGCGTGTGTGGTATTAATAGAAAGGTCTTTGAAAATGATATGAAGGTTTATACATCACATTTTTATTTAAGCAAATCGTTTTCGAGATATCAGGTCTCAAAGTCTGAAAAATGTGTCCCCCCCCCTCTATTTTTTAAACTACGCAATATAAAATTTTGAAAAAAATATATGTTATGCACATTAATAAACTCTATCAACGATTTTTAGTTTGATAAAATTATCTCCTATAGTTTTTGAGGTAGGTTGATTTAACTGTATTTTTTAATAATAAATTGATAATGGTACGGAACCCTTTGCGCGCGAGTCCAACTCGCACTTGGCCGATTTTTTTTTATCTTAAAACAGTGACGCCATAGTATAAACGAGGTGCCGGTTATAGGAAGGTAAACGATATTTTCTATAAATATTGCGCATTTGAGGCCTAATATATTATTCCGTCTTTATATAATAAGCCTGCTCAGTAAAGCAAATATATACGGTGACGCAGAAAAGGGCTATTTATAGCCCTCGACCCGTATTTGGCTAAAGAATTGAATAACTTTAATTGAGAGCACGAAAAAGCTTTGTAAGACTCGAACGAAAGGAATCTACAAACATTGATATTGTGAGGTGGTCTCATGATCGACATTTTTGAAATGTTTTTTATTTATCCAACATTTCAATAAGATGTCTTGATAAAATCTGTATGATTTAGATGTTTATCAAAACTGGAACGAGCCTCTTTCATGCACCTAATTTAGATAAGCTGTTACGCTTCAATCGAATGAAAACGATTTAAGGCCAAGCCATACATGATAATCATCATCATCAGCCTATGATACTCCACTGCTGGACGTATTCCTCTCCTATTAATTATGCGTATAGACGCAATAGGAGGTAAATGCCCATAATCGCCTCGCTGGGCAAGCGGGTTGGCGATCGCAGTAATGTGTCCACTATGATGACTCTGCTGCCCATCACCAATCTTTTATTAAATAATGGTAATTTCGATCTCTTATTCGACTCTTACGACGCCCGCAGGAGGAGTTGGGGTGGTGACAAATGTATTCTTACTGAGCTCGTGCTTATTTTTATCATACAAGGGAATATTAGGGACGGACAGACAGCGACAGCGATTTCGTGTTATGCTATGAAGTGATTATACGTAAGTTAACTAGTAATTTCGGCCAATATTTGTAAAAGCGGCAAATAAAAAACAAGTGCGAGTCAAACTGCGCAAACCGAATACCCAAATACAGCGTGTGTAAAATTTATACTGGCGAATAATTAATCCAGCTATGATATCTGGTCCTACGAATCGTATAAGATAATCATTTCGTTAAATTTTGTTGTTAATTAGGTGTAATGATTTTTCTAAAGTGCAACTCAGTAGCAATGTATGCCGTCCAACTGACTTGAGACTCGTGTGACGGTTAGATACTTATGTCTATGTTAATTAAAGTGGCTACCAGTGGATGCAATACATGACGTGCTCAATTATTTTGTATGAAAAAAACCTTAATTTCCTAAAGAAATTTATGTAAACAGGTTCCCTAGGTCCGATAGTCCATTAAAATATTCGCCCGTATCATATACGCTGTATACAAAAAAGTATGAATAAAACAGCAGAAACGCAAAATGAAAAACGTCATAAATATACATAGCTTGTCAATCAGTAGCGGCAGACAATACTCTATGACGGCATT